>JAQZBX010017690.1:0-35313 GCA_029593785.1 Cabassous unicinctus | reverse complement strand
TCATGTTGTATGTCTTCTTTATATTGAATAGAAACCAAACCTTTATCAGATATGTGGTTTCCAAATATTTTCTCCAATTGAGTGAGCTGCCTTTTCACCTTCTTGATGAAGTCCTTTGAATCCAAAAGTATTTAATTTTAAGGAGGTCCCATTTATCCATATTTTCTTTCCTTGCTCATGCTTTTGATGTGAGGTTTAAGAATCCTCCACCTACCACCAGTTCTTGAAAGGTTTTCCTACATTTTCTTCTAGGAGTTTTATGGCTCTAGCTTTTATATTTAGGTCATTGATCCATTTTGAGTTAATTTTTGTATAAGATGTGAGATAGGGGCCCTCTTTCTTTCCTTTGGATTTGGATATCCAGTTCTCCCAGCACTATTTGTTGAATAGACTGTTCTTACCCAAATGGTTGGGTTTGACAGGCTTGTCAAAAATCACTTGACCATAGATGTGAGGGTCTATTACCACATCATCAATTCAGCTCCATTGGTCTATGTGTCTATCTTTATGCCAGTATCATGCAGTTTTTACCACTGTAGGTAGGTAAAATGATTTAAAGTCAGGAAGTGAGAGTTCTCCAACTTTGCTTTTCCTTTTTAAGATGTTTCTGGTTATTCGGGGCCCCTTAAACTTTGAAATAAATTTGATAATTGTGTCTTCCATTTGTTTAAAAAATGCTGGTGGAATTATTATTGGTAGTGCATTGCATCTGTATATCAATTTGGGTAGAATTGACATCTTAATGATATTTAGTCTTCCAATCCATGAGCATGTTCTTCAATTTATAGGTGTTTTTTTCATTTCTTTTAGCAATGCATTGTATTTTTCTGAACACAAGTGCTTTACATCCTCGGCTAAGTTTATTCCTAAATATTTGATTCTTTTAGTCACTATTGTGAATGGAATTTTTTTCTGACTTTCCCTTCAGATTATGCATTACTAGTGAATAGAAACAACACTAAATTTTGTGTATTGCTCAGGTATCCTGCCACTCTACTGAAATCATTTCTTATCTCTAGCAGCTTTGTTGTAGGTTTTTCAGGACTTTCTATGTATAGAATCATATAATCTGTAAACAAAGAAAGTTTTACTTCTTTCCAATTTGGATGCCTTCTATTAATTTTTCTTGTCTGATTGCTCTAGCTAGAATGTCCAGCACTATATTAAATAGCAGTTGGTGATTTGGGGCATCCTTGTCTTGTTCCTGATCTAAATGGGAACGCTTTCAGCCTTTCAACTTTGAGTACAATATTAGCTCTGGGTTTTTCATATATGGCCTTTATCATGTTGAGATAATTTCCTTCAATTCCTATCTTTTGTAGCAGTTTGATCAAAAAGTATCTGTATTTTCTCAAATGACTTTTCTGTATCAATCAATAGTATAATGTGATATTTCTTCTTTGATTTATTAATGTGGTGCATTACATTGACTGATTTTCTTTTATTGAACCAATCGTGCATGCCTGGTATAAAACTCACTTTATCTTGATGAATAATTCTTGTAATGTGTTGTTGGATTCGATAAGCAAGTATTGTGTTGAGAATTTTTGCATTCGTATTCATTAGGGAAATGGGTCTGTAATTCTCTTTTTCATAATATCTTTACCTGGCTTTGGTATTACGGTGATATTGGCTTAATAGAATGAATTTCATAGCATTCCTTCTTGTTCAATCTTTTAGAAGAGCTTGAGTAAGATTGGTATTAAATCTTTGAATGCTACTGGAATTCACTTGTGAAACCATCTGGTCCTGGGCTTTTATTTCTGGAAGTTGTTTGATGACTGTTTCAAACTCATTATTTGTGATTGGTTTGTTGAGGTCTTCTATTTCTTCTAGGGTCAGTATAGGTTGTTTGTACTTTCCTAGGATTTTTTCCATTTGTCTACTTTGCCTAGTTTTTTGGTATATGGTTGCTCATAGTATCATCTTTTAATTCTCTTTTATTTCTGTGGGTCAGTAGTAATGTCCCTGTTTTCACTTTGTATTTTTTTATTTGAATCTTCTCTATTTTTTTCTTTGTCAGTTTACATAAATGTTTGTTGATTTTGTTAATTTTCTTGAAGAATCAACTTTTGGTTTTATTAATTCTCTCTACTGATTTTGGTTCTCAGTTGCATTTATGTCTGCTCTGTTCTTTGTTATTTCATTCCTTCTACTTGATTTGGGAAGAGTTTGCTGTTCTTTTCTAGTTCCCCCAGCTGTGTGGTTAGGTCATCGGTTTTAGTGCTGTCTTCTTTTTGAATGTAAGCATTGAGGGCTATAAATTTCCCTGTCAGCACTGCCTTTGTTGATATGTTGTGTTCTCATTTTCATTCATCTCAAGACATTTATTGATTTCTCTCACAATTTCTTATTTGACCCACTGATTACTTAATATGTGTTCTTTAATCTCCATATATTTGTGAATCTTCCCTTTTGCTGCCTCTTGTTGATTTCCAACTTTATTCCATTATGATCAGGGAAAGTGCTTTGTATAATTTTGATCTTGTTGAATTTGTGGAGATTTGCATTGTGGCACAAAATATGGTCTATCCTGGAGAAAGATCCATGAGCACTTGAGAAGAATGCATACACTGCTGTTTGGGGGTGCAATGTTCTGTATATGTCTCAGGTTTTGTCCATTTATCATATTATTCAAACTCTGTTTCTTTATTGATCCTCTGCCCAGATGTTCTGTCCAATGTTGAGAGTGGTATGTAGAAGTCTCTGACTATTATTGTAGAGCTATCTATTTCTCCCTTAAGTTTTGCCATTGTTAGCCTCATGTTTCTTGGCACATCCTGTTTAGGAACCTATACATTTATGATTGTTATTTCTTCATGGTGAGTTATTACTTTTATTAATATATAATGCCCTTCCTTCTCTTTAATAATAGTTTTGCTTTTATGGTCTATTTCATCTGCTATAATTATAGCCACTCCATATTTTCTTTCTTTCCCCCCCCCCCTTTTTTTTTTCTCTTCTGTATAGGTGGAATATCTTTTTCTAGCCTTTCACTTTTTAAAATATATTTTATAATTTATTTTTAAAAGATATTTAGATTACATAAATTGTTTCATGAAAAAATATAAAGGATTCCCATATGCCCCACTCCCCAGACCTCCCACTTTTGCCCACATTATCGACTTCTTTCATTAGTGTGGTCCATTCATTGCAAGTGATGAACCACATTTTGGAACATTGCCACTAAGCATGGACTATACTTTATGTTGTAGTTTACACTCTCTCCCACTCAATTCTGTAGGCTATGGCAGGATATATAATGACCTTTTACTTTCAATCTACTGGTGCCCTTGGGTCTAAGTTGAGTCCCTTGTAGACAGCATATAGAAGGCTCATATTTATTATCCATTCTGTCTGTCTGTGTCTTTCAACTGGGGAGTTTAATCTATTAACATTAATGTCATTAATGTAAAGGCAGTTCTTGTTTCACCCATTTTGACCTTTGGGTTATATCTGTCATATTTTATTTTCACCACTCTTTTTACACTTTCAATTACTTATACTCTAGACTTTCTTCCAAGTCTCTCTCTCCTGTCTTTTCTTTTCAGTCTATAGAACTCTCTTTAGTATTTCCTGCAAAGCTGGTCTCTTGGTTACTAACGCTCTCTGTTTCTGTTTATCTGTGAATATTCTAAACTTGCCCTCATTTTTGAAAGACAATCTTGCTGGATATAAGATTCTTGGCTGGAAATTTTTATCTTGCAGTATCTTAAATATATCTTACCACTGCCTTCTTGCCTCCATCACTTCTGATGAGAAATTGGCTCTTAATCTTATTGAGTATCCCTTGTATGTTATGCATTCCTTTTCTCTTGCTGGTTGCAGAATTTTCTCTTTGTTTTTTGGCATTTGACATTCTTATTAGTATGTGTCTCGGAGTTGGTCTATTCTGATTTATTCAGATATGAGTACATTGTACTTCTTGGGCACACAAATATTCCTTCTGCCCCTTTTCCCTTCTTTCCTCCTTCTGGAACACCCATGACACATATGTTTGCACATCTCTTGCTGTCATTTACTTCCCTAAGACCTTGTTCAGTTTTTTCCATTCTTTTCTTCATCTGTTGTTCTGTATGTTTGCTTTTGGAGGCCATATCTTCAAGCGCACAGATCATTTCTTCTGCCTCTTCAAATCTGATGTTATATGACTCCAGTGTATTTTTAATTTCGTTTATTGTGCCTTTCAATACCCAAAAGATCTGCAATTTTTCCATGTATGTTTTCAAATTCTTCTTTGTGCTTTCCCAGTGTCTTCTTAATATCCATAATCTCTTTAGCCATCTCAGAATTTATTAAGGAGATTTATTTTAACATCTAAGGTGAGTTATCTCAACTTCTTTATGTCATCTGGAGGTTTATCTTATACCTTTGACTGGACCATATCTTCCAGTTTCTTGGTATGGATTGTAATTTTTTTTTGGTGTCTTGGCATCTGGCTTACTAGATGTGTTTATTCTAAATGCAGTTTCTCTCTTTAGTTTAGTACTTTCTTGCCCTTTATCCCTTGTTGGTTTTGTAGTGGGAGCAGAGGATGCAGCTGGTGCTATAAGCTGTGGAGGCTGAAGCTATCTACATTGCCTCAGGAACTGATGAAGTTTCTCCCACATTTCTCCTCTGCCAGGGGTAGGTACAGAGCTGCAGCTCTGTGTAGTAATACAAGTTGTGCAGGCCCAGATGATCTGTAATTGTCCAAAGAGACTGCTGATGCTTCACACTCCTTCCTCCCCTGCCTGTGGTGGGGATGGAGCTGCAGGTGTGGGTAGCATTCTATGCTGTGTAGGTCCAAAATGAATGCATTTCCCCAGGTGTCCTACATAGCATTGGCCCCCCTCCTCTCTTGCCAGGGGAGGGGATGGGCCCTCTGGAGTTGTAAACCATGTGAGCTGAATGTGCCTGCAGCTGTCCTGAGAGGCCAAAGGAGTAATGTCCTTTCTGTCCTTTAAGGGGTGGGGATGGAACCACAGGTGTCCAACATTTCAGTTCATGTAGGCCTACCAAAAGTACCTTCCATTGCCTGGAGAGCCTGAGGAAACACCAGCCCCCTTCTATCTTATTAGGGTTTGGGGAAGGATTCGGAGGCAGCCATGAGTCCAGTCAGTTCAAGCCAAAAGTCTTTCCATTGCCCAGAGGAAACAGCAGCTCCCTCCTATCCTATTGGGATGTGGGGATGGAGCCCCAGGTATCTGACTATTCAGTCTGTGGAGGCTGAAAGGCCCTGCAGTTACCCGGAGAAGTTGGTGCAGGTTCCACCAGCTTTCTCTCTGCTGGAGATGGGTTTGGAGCCTAGGCTAAAGCTGAAATTACATCTGGGTGGAAAGAAATCAGTCCCTACTGTCACTGTGATTTTCAATCAGCTCTGCTTCCCCTCATGCCAGGGATGGAGTCAAAATGGCTGCTACTGGCCTCTTTATGACTTGTGTATCTTCAAATTTTAGCTGTTCTTAGGACTGAACTTTAGCCAACCAAATTTACTAACCAGTAGCTGAAGTTGGTGGCCAAATGTCTCTTCCTCTCCTGTTTTTGGGAAATGGAGTTACCAACTCCAGCCACAGAATAGCTCCCGAGGTGGCTTGTGCTGCCAGTGGAGGATCAGCACTGGTCTCCACAGCATGGAATTTTCTACTCACACAACTTTACTACAGATGAAGTTCTTCTATTCTTTCAAAGATGTTGAAGAATGATCTTCTTGTCTCCTGGGCCCTTCAAACAGGTGCTTTAGATAGCTCTGGGGGATTACTAACTGCTCTGTAGGTCAAGGTGACCCTTGGAGCTCCTTATGCAGTCTCCATCTTGCCCTCATCCCAGGCATTTTAAACACTAATAAATGTGAAACTCTCTTAGTCTTTCTGGTGGTATAAATTAAATAGTGAATATCAAAAATATTTTTTGCATGAAAATCATGCTCTGCCACCAACTGTTTCATCTCATACAAGTCACTTTATTTTCTCATTTAATAATCAGGGTGTTAAACCAGATGAGATACTTTAAATGCATTTTTAGGCCTAAATACATTGTTTTGTTTTTTTAAAAAATTACATAAAAACATAAATAAAAGTGATTAAAGTGTATCTGCTCAGATTAACTGGGAGATGGAGAATAAGAAAACCCCATTTCTCTGCCTCCCAATAAATCTGCCTGAATCCCCTATTGTTCAATCTGTCCTTTCCTTAGCAAATACAGCTAGATGGTTTCCACTGCCCTTCAAATAATG
This sequence comes from Cabassous unicinctus, assembly GCA_029593785.1. Classification (NCBI taxonomy): domain Eukaryota; kingdom Metazoa; phylum Chordata; class Mammalia; order Cingulata; family Chlamyphoridae; genus Cabassous; species Cabassous unicinctus. The sequence goes on along the minus strand of JAQZBX010017690.1, from coordinate 29,099 downwards.
TTACATTCTAAAGTGCCAGGCATGGTACAGGCTTTTACCTTATTTACACCTCGTATTTACAGAGCCAATGAGAGCCAATGAGCAACATTTCCCAAAACAAGGCAAAGTTATACCAAATTGGCCTTTATTCCTGGGAGTAATGTTTACTTCCTAGGACTGAGAAAATTTTGCTAACGTGCAGTAAGATATTAAGCAATAAGGAACAACTGGGTTTAACTTTTCTTAAAGTATGGCATTTAAAGATAATGTCTATACACATCTAAGAAGGCTTAGGTAAATGAGCAGGAAGATGTCTTATCTATCTTTGAAGCCTCATCATGTGATAGTACCTGGCATTCTAAAGAAATGTTGAATGAACTAATGCTCTATTGACTTTTTCATGGCTTCAATCAAATTAATGGAGAAATCTCTACTGTGTTTGCTACTAATATTTAAATTCCCATAATATGTTGATGATTCCTCTGTGCTTCAAATAAGAAATAAAATATGTTGACTATTGACATTTTAAAATCCACTGTAGCATTTTGATATTATTTTTGAATTCCAAAAAAGATAAGGATTATATTTGTAAACTGGTCTGTTCCTCTGGGCGTGATACCCTTTGATTGTATTAAATTCAAAGGTTTTACTTTTACTTGATTAAATCAAGATTAGTGTTTTGATTTGACCATGCCAGTAGGGTGTGACTGAGGGTTGAGTCCCTGCCCCTTTGGTAAGCTGATAGAAACAAATACTCAATCAAGAAGACAGAAGCACATATGCAAGAAAAGAGAGCCCCATAGATACAGAAGAGAACTTTGATCCTGCAGCCCTGGGAAGAGATAAGCCATTAGCCTGATAGCTTGCAGCTGAAGAGAACAGAGAAGCTGAGCAGCTAAGGAAGGAGATACCAGGCTTGCCATCTTCCTTCAGCACGTGGCAACAGAATTGGGTGAGAAGGCAACCTTCAGTTGGACTCTTCAGGGCCATGTAACTGTAAGCTCTTACCCCAAATAAATACCCTTTATAAAAGCCAGTGGATTTCTGGCACTTTGCATCAGCTCACCTTTGGTTGACTAATACACCCACTGTTTGATTTATTAATAATAATTCACTATATGTTTGAATTATTAGCTCTTTAACAAGCTCTGAAAATTCATTATATGCTTGTAATATAGAAACTCAAGGCCCAGTTATTTTCCCAGGCAGGGTTATCTTCTCTCATTTATGAAAATATAATGGGTAATCCTGTTGTGATTATGAGAAAAACGTGTATGTACACAAGATAATGACCTGTGACTCAGGAGTATGCCACAGTTCAGCTCTCTTGAGAATTACTAAACTCAGCCCCATTGGGCCATGAGGAAAATGTCCATCTTCCAGTGAAATAAATTCTTTAAAATCATTTTCTTATTATCCTCTTTTAAGCCCCCACAAGCTTAATAATAGTTCTCTTCTAGGCTTTAAATTATTGCCTTAATTCAGAAAATTCAAGTACTGCCTTGAAGAGAATCCTTACATGCCTCCTACTAAGTTTAACTTTCTAGTTAACTAGAAACTGTGTAGTTAGTGAGTCGGTAGCTCTACCTCAAGCTGAGACTTCAGGGAATACAGGGCATTAGCCCAGCTTCCCCTGAGTGCAGACCCAGCCCACGGCAGCCTAAGCCCAAATGTTCTGAGTGGTTCCAGTAAAGAGTTCTTTCTTCAGGAGATGCCTTCAGCACAGGATTCACAGAGGTAATAAAGAGATGTTATGTTATTGGACCTGAGAATACATAAGGAAGAATCAATGAAATACATGCTGCTCGTTCCAAAAATGATCTTCTTTAGAGGAATTGTTCTTTTCTCTTCATGCAGTGACCTGCATTGCAGAGTACCCCTCTAGGTTAAGGCACTGAGGAGATAGTCATGATTCAGTGGCATTTCAAGTGCTTCTAGAATTCAACTTATCTAATGTCCTACATTTTTTGACAGCAAGAAAATAAGCTTTCTACTATCTGAGATTCAGCTGCCTGTGAACCAGTTCTCTTGTGGGGAGATTTTACCTATGAAATGTCTGCCCATGATGGGAAACCTAGAGCGCTCCAGAGCTGCTTCCTCCAGGAAAAGCCAGAATCAGCATAAAATCTTCTCTCACTCTCTGACTTTGCCTCTATTTTTCTTCCTGGTAAGTGTAATGTGTGTTTTCCTTTTGCTTTCCATTGTCTCCCTCACCCACGCCCCTGCCACTTCAAGATCCATCCACTTCTTCTAAAGCCTCCCTCTTCTCCTGACTGGAGATGAAAACATCCTGCTCCTTGGCAGACAGTCTCCTCCCCAGGATTGGGCCCTGATATTTCTGTTCCCCCAAATGGTGCATTTCTCCCAGCTGCCTTGGAAAGCATCTCAAAGGTCTCACTTCCCTCCCCGTATAACATTGGGGACATAGATGTCTTACCGCCTGGGCATAAGTCTATTTCTGCTTCAGAATCCTTAAATATTACCAAAAGTGAGAACAGGAATGAAAGGAGGATGTCAGAGATAGATATTGGAGTTTTGGAGTCACTTATTACCCTGACTGCCCAGTGCTCCAGTTAGGAGAACTGCAGTAAATGTTTCCTGTTATTAAACCACCTCAGATCTAGTCACGATTAAGACAGTGTGAATCATGTGAGATAGCACAGGAGTGGAGAGCTCTGAGAATAACTTCAAGTTTACCTTTGCTCCTCTCCTGCTTCAGGCTTGATATACTTCTCCCCAGGTTTGATCTACCCCCCAGTCACATAACATCTGAATATGGGCCCTCAGCCCCCAAGCACCCTCACGCCACCTTGTCCAAGCTGACCTTTCACACATCCTTCATGCATTTCTCTCTTTTTTTAGAATATGTTTTTCTTTATTAGAGAAGTTGTGGGTTTACAGGATTCCCATATACCACCCCACCACTCACACCTTGCATTGGTGTAGAACATTTGTTACAATTGATGATAAGACATTTTAATAATTGTGCTATTAATTAAAGTCCATGGCTTAACTTAGGGTTCATTCTTTGCCTTCACTCATTTATTTGTGCCAGAATTAGTTAAAACAACCAATATGGGGAAGGCACATTGCCGGGAGCCCAAATAATATCTCATTTACAATCAACCTGTTTTGAAGTAGTGGATCCTTTAGTCAAGATCAGATAACTAAGTACTATCTGGCTCAGAGTTGTTTCCTCTTAACTTTGGATTGATCCTTAAGTCAATGTAATGAATATGTAAATTTCTGTATTAAAGCCTGAATGGGGGGATGCTTATTTCAGTGAAATTTCTTGAATGCTATAAAATAAATACCCTCAATATCATGCTTTATTTCTTTACAGGAGAAATTCATCAAATCACCAGGTTAACCATGGATATGAAAGTGTCTGTGCTTGAAAAAACATGAGAAAGTTGCTTGTCTAAAATCTTTCTGAAATTTTCTGCACGTTCTACCTCTCTCTGTGATCAACCTCCCTGTTGTTCCCTTTAGTCTTTCAATGTTCTCATCCCATGTTCTAAATCTGGATCTTTTATATTTCAGATGAAATGAAACCAATATTTCACTTCTATAGAGTACCCAAGCTTCAATTTATTTTCATACTTAATTGACCTAGGATTTAAATTCAAAGATTTGTCTCTGGTCATTAAAGAAACGTCAGATAATCAGTTTGACTACATCATCCTCACAAAAAGTAGATATAAAGCAAGACAGACAATGTTTCTCCAGAAATTCTAAAATGTTCTTAATATGAGAGCTTGAAGCACTATGGGATACTAGGCCAAGTCCCCCCTCCCTAGTGAAATGGAAGAATGGAAACAATTTCAGAATAGCTCTATCCACAAATACTTTGAAATATCCAACTTACTGGAGAGAATGACTTCAATTCATCATTTTATGTTGCTTATTTATATTCCAGAGGAAATGTTTGCTTTCAACAGTATTTTCAATTTTCTCTCTGAAGGTTCCTCAAAAGTAACTTCTGCAGCTGATTATCCATCATCATCACTGAATCTTAGCTAATGTTCTAAGGCACAGAAAGGTGCACATTGCCCTGTTTGTCCAGGCTCACAGGTAACTCAGACTGGATCTATGATGGGCTTAAGCCTGGGCTTGGTTATTAATAGGTTCAGGAGTTAAGTTTCTCATGCTGAGATAGCACCTGGTCTTAGATTGCTGGTAAGGCTGGAGGGGCCAGAAGAAAGCTCTCTGAATCTTCAGGACTAAAATTTTTGAGTCCAGAAGGCTACCTGGGTCAGTTTGTGAACTGCCAAACAATAGCAGAATACCGTAAATTAACCTAAAAAATATCCAGTCCAGGCAAGAGTCTTCAGATAGGACAATGACATACTACATAGCCTTGTAATTTGGGGTTCCAAATGATTCTAAGTTTAGCATCACCTCTAACATAAACTGCCCACCATTGTGGTCCTATTGGATACACCTGAGACCTAGGGCAAGAGGATACAAGAATAACTTAGAGAAAACTATAAGATTTTTTTCTGTCCCTCATAGGACAACACAAATGCAAGCAGCTTCTTGTCAAATGGCAAGAGTGTTTGGAGCTTCTACAGAAATGACAGCACATCAGAGGTTTTGCATTGACATAAGATGACGTGGTCCATGCAGATAACATCATCCTAGAAAGTGAGCAGCTACAGTCCTGTGCATCATATGTAGGAATCATGACAACTTGTTTTGAGCAATGCCATCAGCAATACAACTGCCTGACATTAGTGCTCTTTGGGGCATTGGAGTGAAAGCAGATTAGGTTTGGAGTAGTGAAGTGGTCTTGGATGAGGCAACCATGAGTAGTCATATGGAGGCACCTAGGATAATGACATTCTATAACATAGAATGGGTATGCACAAAGCCAGAGAAATGCTGATTTGTGGTTGTTACACCATAAATATCAGATTTCTCACAGATAAAATGGGGATAAGATCACCTAACCTAGGAATCAGAATCACCTGGCAATTCTCACAGATTTGTCATGAGAACCAATTGAGATAGTGATTGAGATAGTGCTCTGTATACTGTAAAGTCCTATTAAATTAAATCTGCTATTTAGGAAATGGGGAGCAAAGTCAAATCATGACTCTCAAGAGCCTCAGAAATATTTGCCTTGGTGGGCCCCTTCTTCAAATAAAAAATATTTTTAAAAATTATACTTGATGATGGAATTGCTATAAAGACAAATATAATCCAAGCTGGAATATGTTCACTTCTTTATTCTGATATTAAAAGGAATGAAAACATTTTCATGAACCCTGAAAGAATTGTGAGTTCTTGGCTCTGTGCCTATTTTTCCTGATGGATAAATCAGCTGAGGTAAGGAGTCATTAGACTATTTTGAGAAAAATAACATGATTTGGAAATTTAGGAGAGAATATAAGGTTTAGAAAATCACTACAGAGATGTGTGGACATTTCTATGTATTTCAAAACTATAAGAAGAGTCCGATGGACACTATATACTATTAATGCAGAAGTGCATCATTTTTTTCAATAAATCACAATGGAACAAAAATAAGATTCTTTGAAACAGGTGAAGACCATCATAAAAGGTCAGTAATAGACAAGACTGTATAACAACTCTTAGTGAGATACAGTGAGGGCAGCTTTAGATGTCTGAGCACAGAGTCCAGGCAAAGTAGGGAGGGCATATAAGTAGGGATGATGCCCTGGAGGAGATAGGAGCCATCAATGGAGATCTCACCCCATCTTCCTACTTTATTCCAAGGAAATATCTGTAAAAGACCCTGAAACCACAGCACCATCACCGACTTTATTCTCATGGGGCTGTCTGATGACCCCCACATCGAGACTCTGCTCTTTGTGCTCTTCCTGGTGCTTTACTTCCTGACCCTGATGGGGAACCTGATGATGCTGCTGGTGATCAGGGCTGATCCCTCCCTCAAAACACCCATGTACTTCTTCTTGAGTAATCTGTCATTCCTGGACCTCTGCTTCTCTTCTGTCACTGTGTCCAAGCTCCTGGAGGACCTCCTGTCTAGAAAGAAGACCATCTCAGTAGAGGGTTGTTTTGTTCAGGTTTTCTTTGTGTTTATCACACCCGGGACTGAAGCCTTTCTGCTCTCGGTAATGGCTTATGACCGTTATGCTGCCATCTGCCTCCTGCTGCTCTATGGCCAGGTGATGAACAGCCATCTCTGTGTGAGGTTGATGTTGGTCTCGTGGGGTACGGCTGGTCTCAAGTTAGTTGTCATTGTGCTCCTGGCTGTTAATCTGGACTTCTGTGAGGACCAAAGCATACACCACTACTTCTGTGAGCTGCCCTCTCTCTTCCCTCTGTCTTGCTCTGATATCTTCACCATTATCAATATCCTGATCTGCTTCATCTCACTGCATGGGCTTGGACCATTCTTCCTCATCTTCTTATCTTATGCTCACATTATCTCCACGATAATGGTGGAGATAATAGTCTTAAACCTATATTTATGAATATCTATATTTATCAAAACCTATATTTATGAATATCTATATTTATCAAAACCTATATTTATGAATATCTATATTTATGAAACCTATATTTATGAAACCTATGTTTATAAATATCTATATTTATGACACCTATATTTATGAATATCTGTATTTATGAAAACCTATATTTATGAATATTATCAATAGTATTAAACCTATATTTATGAATTTCAATTTTAAAAACAAATTAATATATGTTAAGTAACATCCCTCTTCCCTTGGCCACTTTAACACCCCCTCCCTTTTCTGCTACATTCTGGGATTCTGTACCAGAATATCATCAACAATTATCTTTTAATTATTTGACTTTTGAATAAATAAAATTCTAATGTGAATAAATTAAATTCTAATGTCTCTAGTTATTTGTGCTTCATTCTTTGTTTAGACTTATTTAATACCCACTGGCATCACTTTCACAGAATGTGTCTCTATTTTTACTTCCCTTTTTCCACAGTAGAGCACACTAGTTAGATGCATTGTTTCTAGAGCACCAATTACTTGTGTCCTTAACCAGGCTCTGCCCATATAAACTCTATGTTCCTGGTAAGTTAATAAATTTCTCCATGCCTCAGTTTCCTATATAAACTTTTGGGATAAAATAGTATTTATTGGCTTATTGGATTATTGTGAAGATTAAAAGAGGTGGTATGTATAAAAGAGCACTAAGAACACTAATGGCCACCATTTGAGCATTACCATCATTATTCCTGATGGTATTGTTCTCCTTTTATCTTGTTGAATTATGTGCTTATTTAGATTTTTAAGGAAATGAACATTATGCATATTTCTATTCCTGCATTTCTGATAATTTCATTATTTTTATTCTACATATGAATGAAAAGCTGACTAGGTTTAGAATTTGGAGTTTCCTTTTTTTTTTCTTCTGTATATATAGAATATTATTATCTGATATCTACTATTCTTCAGAGGATACATAATTACAGCATGACTTTTGGTTACTGGCAAAGACAGGCAGCAAGATAGCACAAAAGAGTTAAAAAAAAAGAAACTAAAAACAAAATGATAACACCACAAAAATACAATAAACAAAAATAACAATAATGGAAATATTATAAATTCAACAATTAAAAGGAAAAGACTAATCTGGGGTCAAAAAAATCTATGTGCTATATATAAAAAGAAAGTCTTCAAAGAGACTGATGAAGGCTGAAAGTTTTTTAAAAAATTGTACAAAGATATAAAATAGAACATGCAAACAGAAAAAAAGGAGTGGTGAAGGTATTATTGTCAGTCAAAATTAATTCAATGCAAAAATATAAAGAATTTAGTACAGTTACCAACCATATAATAGGTGCTCAACAAATATTTGCTGGATAAATGAATATCGCTTACAAAATTTGAAGTCTATAATCCACAGTGCTGTTTATAAATCACAATGAAGATTTCACAACCAAGAACCTTTACTGCTGAAACACATAGCATAAAATACTGTGGGGAATAATAAGGAAAGTAAACAAATTTAGAATAATTGTGAAAGAATTCCACATGCGTCTTATAGTCCTTAACAAATTAAATAGACAAAACAAAAGTAATGGCAAGAATAAATATGATAATACAATTAACAATGGTGTTCTCAGAAAATATATCTAACCGTACACACTGCTAACTGATACCCATAGAACATTTACAAAAATTGACCAAATAAAAACTCTAATAGAATTCCAAAAAGTAGAAATGTGACAAATTAAGTTCTATCTTCATAATGTAATAAAATAGCAACACATGTATGTAGAGTGAGTGAAACAAAAAGAAACACAAATGTTTAGAAAATTTTAAATATTCTGCTAAAAATATTTGAATCAAAAGGACTTTAAATCTGAAAATGAAACTAATAAGAAATAAAAATAATGAAATACTACATATCAAAACATATGATATGAGCAAAACTGAACTGAACTTAACATGCATAGTCAAAACTATTCATATTATTAACAGGAAATAAAGAAAATAAAGTAATAATAAATGAATGATTTTTATTGACAAGGTTAACAAAATCAGCTCAAGCAGGACAGAAATAATAACTTTAAAATAAAATTCAATTAACTAGGAATCAAAATAACAGAATTGTCAAATAAACCAGGTAGCCCAAGAGCAGTGTGTATCTGTGTGAGTGAGTGTGTGTGTGAGAGAGGTAATTTCATCTTTCTCTTTAGCAAATAAGTATCTACAGCCCTGGTGTTACTTTGCTCTATTGTATTCCCCTAAGTTATTCAACAAAATTTCAAAGATTGCATTTCTTTGCATTTGCTCTTTTGTCCTCACTTCAGTGTCAAAGAGAGTACATGAAAGTTTCCAAAGCTTTTTGAAGCCCCAATCCTGTTATCCTAAACAAAATGTTTTTGATTTTGTCCCCCTTTTCAGAAAGTCTGTACTCTGCTCAGTGGAAGAGAAAGCACAATCTTCCACTAAGTAGATGGATAAGAAAATAACAAGAGTAACAGATGATCCAGAAATTTTTAACTATGAGGAATTCAGGAAAGAAAGAACTGAGAAACAAGGGAAGACTTTTTCCAAAAATTAATGGAATTTCCTAGAAAAGATAAAGGGCGTGATTTTCAGTTACAAAGATCTAATTAATTTCCACCCAATGATGAGAAGATTCACATCTAGTACAGCTTTGTGAAATTTCAGATCTCACAGTTGAAAGGGTTCAAGGATAAAGAACCAGAGGAGTATAAACGGGCTGCTGAAGGAATGAAACAAACTTGTAAAGAAAAATTATTTTCAACATAAAATTCTATATAGTTGGGGAGTCCATGGTTGCTAAATCAAGAAATGCAGTGTTACGGGTACTGTGTGAATTTGCAGTGGTGGCCAATAGAGGGATGGAGAATTCTGTGGGGGTGGGGGGAATAAGTGATACACTGGATAGCCTCTTCTGTCAAAGCAGCAAGTATAAATTGACTTGCTTATAGTAGATCAGTTAAGAAAGAGGGGTAAATAGATATTATTTACAGATATGAAAGTAATCATTAGAAAAGCCAAAAACAGAAAAAATAAAAAAGTAGTTGTATCTTGAGAGGAGGAAAAGAAAATTGTTAATTGTCAATATAAGCTAGTTATGACCCTTTCTGTTCTTTGATTTTTTATCCATGTGCAAGTATTACTCTGACAAAAATTATAATTATTAATATATCTAAAAAATATAAAGAAATTGACAAAAGCAAAATATTTGTGAAATATTTTAACCATATGATAAACAAGTAGGCAAATATATATATAAAAGAGTGGAGTAATTTAATGAATAAAATTGAATTAATATCTTGCTCTAGAATATTCTAATCAACAAATAGAGAATACTTAATTTTAGCAACTATGAAATATTTATACAAATTGATAAAACATTAGACTACAAAGAAAATTCTAATGAATTCTAAAATACAAAACTTGTACCAAACTCCAAGCATAGAGCAATAAAATTATCAATTATTAAACAGAAGGTAACTTTTTTGAAATCCCAGTGACTTGTAAATTTTTAAAGAAATAAATGCCTTAAAAGTGGTTATGTCAACCTAAAATGAAAAATTATGTATAGAATATTATGAAAATGAGAACACTATATACTAAAATTATAAAATATTACTTAAACATATTCAGTAGTAAATAAGAATATTTTTAAGTTTCTGAGTCCTCAACTCAAAAGTTAGAAAGTTAGCAAAACTACCATAAGAAAAGGATAAAATAATTAAGCAAAAGCATAAATACCCAGATTTGAAAACTGAGAAACAGAATCAGTAAATAAAAAACAAGATCCAGCTATCCAAAAATATTTATAAAATTCAACATACTTCTAATAGAAAATATTCAAGAAAGAAAAGGAGAAAAAGAGTATGCTAATATAGGAGCCATAACACCACTGATATGGAAGGAGCAAATTGCACATGCAAAAAAATACACACAACATAGTCTCTAAGATTTTAGAGCAATAAATTTGAAAAGAAGAAAATGTTTAATTTTCCGGGAAAATTAAGACAAGAAGAAAGAATTAATAGACACATAAAACAAAAAAAAATTATCAAAGAATTAGCTTCATATAAACCACTGCAAATGTGATTACACTAATATAAACCATAAGAATATTTATCATTGACTTGACAAAATGACTGGAGATAGATTTTTCCAGAGATGGTTCAGTAGCTTGATAGCACCATCAGTGATCCAGGCTCTTTTCATCCATTTGCTATGTACTGGGTTTCCTCCTCAGGCTTATCCCTTTAGAAGCTAGATGGCTGCTGCAGCTATAGGCATCACAGACTAACACAACACCAAATAAAGCTAAGGGAAGGAGAAGTATCCATTTTGCCTGTTCTTGTATTTTATATTAATTTAATCATTCTAAATGGCTAAAATTTTAAAGACTGACAATATCAAGAGTTAGTGAGGCTGTTTGGTGCCACAGAGGCCCAGAGGAGAGGGTGGGCTACTTCTTCCTAGAAATTAAGGGGAACAGGGAGGGAGAAGGGAAAGGCAGGTTGACAATAGTCTGAGCTCGCTGTATACAGCACATGGAAAACCTCGACATTCTAATGAATTAGTCAGCATTTATCCAGGGATCCGGGACAACATGGGAACAGGCAGGGTGGGCAAGCTGGACCAAAGAGCCTGCTGGCAAAAGAGCCTGTGGGCCTCTGTTTTGGGGGTCCTCACTGTCACCTTTGATCTCTCCATGGAAAGAGCCCCAAGGTATTATGGCTAAAGGCACAGACTCTACAACCCAGTTCCACCCCTCACCAGCTGTGTAATCTGAGGCAAATTATTTAAACTATTAACATTTAGCAGTATTATTTAAAATTGGAAAAAACATAAGTCCTAGCAAATAGACTTGCTAGAGAGATTAAAATGTATATGAAGCACGTAACATCTGAAGCTCTGAACATAGTACCTAGCAGGTATTCAATAGATAATGGAGGGAGCATCAAGGACTTGTATAAATTTTTTGTATTTTGTTTTCTCATGCCATCAGTTGTTTTTTCAGTAGGAAGTTGGGAGAAACTGAAAGATGAAATGCTAGTAAGATACTATATCTGGAAGCCTCAAAGAAAATTACTCCATGCTTATTAGAGTTTTAAGTTTTAAAAACAGAGTGAGGAGATAGAGCCGTTGGAACTCTAATACATTGCTGAAGGGAGATTTTATGAGTTCAACCGTTTTGGAAAACTGTTGGTATTTTCTAAATTTAAGCCATACATCTCACTTAGGAACCAAGAATTGCATTCCTAAGTATCCACCAAAAAACAATTAGTGTATATACATATCCACTAAAAGATATCACTAGAATATTCATGACAGTTTTATTCACTTTAGCCAAAAACCTTAACTAGCCCAAATGTCAACCAACTGAAGAAATGGAAAAATAAATTGTATATATTGATACAATAGAATATTACACAATTATTAAAAGGAACCAAACTACTAAAACAGCAATATATGTGAATCTCATAGATATTGGGTCGTATAAGAAGGTACATGAACTGGATACATAGAACAAATTATTTAATGTAAATGATATTAAGTTCAAGGACAGGCAAAAATAATCATTCATGAAATAATTCAGGAAGTGGTTACTTATGAGGAATGGAAAATTTAAATAGGAAGTGGGATGAGGGAATTTTCTAAGCTGATGAAGTATTCTGAATCTTGGTTTGAGTGACAGATACACAGGTATATAAAGATATCAAAACTCATCAAGCAGATGAATGAACTTTCCTTACTTTACTTACGTATTTTATATTTCAATAGAAAAGAAAACTACAAGATAATGAGGGTTGGGCGAGAGGGAAAGTGACATCTCAGAAGGCACCCACCTCAGGTAAAGCTTTTACATGGTCTCCAATCGAAGAAATGCTGCTGTTCTTGGTTGGATTTTGTATATCAATTTAAACGTGTCCTCAATCTCAATCCATGTCCCTGTGCAGATAAACCCTTTGTAAATAGGACCTCTTAAAGATGTTATTTTTAGTGAAGATTTGGCCCAACTGAATGAGCATGTCTTAATTCATATTACTAGAGGCCTAATAAAGAGAAAGCCATGGGGAAGAGCCAGAGGTTAGAAGCAGGGAAACTGGAAGAGCAGAAAAGAGAGGATATAACCGTGTGATAGGAGGCAGAGAAAAGCCAAGCAATCCAAAGGATTGCCAACAGCCACCACCAGAACATTACAGACATTGGGGAGAAAGCATTACCTTGGTGACACCTTGAATTTGGACTTGTTCTAGACTCAAAACCATGAGGCAAAAAATTGCTTTTGTTTAAGCCAAAACCAGTCTGTAGTATTTGTGACAGAAGCTCTGGCAAATCAAGACAGCTGCTATTATCTAGCAATGGTGAGTGAGTCACTTTTACAGGACCTGATGGGTTAAGAGTTTCAAGGTCCTCAAGCACATCCACCCAAATAACCCCATCTCAAGTCTCACAGTCCCACTCCTCTATTATTAAGACCCTGAATTTAGCAGAGGAGATTTGCTGAATAGGGATTCAGTCTTCTTTGTAATTCAGCTAGTCTCACTATTGGATCCTGGGACTAATTTTCAGCATCTACCCATAGGCTGCAAGAGATAAAGGTTTCCAGCTTACAGTTCTCAGCCATGAAAGTGTCCAAACCAAGGTATCATCTGATAAACTTTCTCTCCTATCTGTAGTTGTGGGTGAGCAGGCATATGGTGGTGTCAGGCAGACACCCTCTCTCCTCTAACCTCATTGTTTTCAGCTTTTGGCTAAAGTGGCTTCTTCTCAGTCCCTGTGTTAAATTGATCCCAGCTTCTGGTCAACTTCTGGGTTTCTCTTCATCTCTGTAGCTTTGTTCTGTGTGTGCCTTTTTATTCTTCCATTTATAAAGGACTCCAGCAAGAGAATTAAGACCCACCCTAGGTCTTGCAATCTAATCAAAGGCCCTTAACTGAAATAATTCAATCAAAAGCTCCCACCTAAAATACATTTACTTGCACAGGAATGGTTTGGCTTTAGGAACAGGATTTCTGGGGTCCACAAAAGCATCAAACTACCACATTTGGTAAATGACTAACTCAAGCCTACAATTTTATTTCTTTAGAACACCAGTTGCATTTCACAACAGCAAACTAACTGTACACAACTTACAATTATCATTGTTCCCAGATTTTTCAAATGTTAGAGATAGCACTATGTGGGGATAGTCTTGCCAGCAACTGGATGAAGATAATCTGTGTCATGATGCCTTGGGGAGAGAGAGGACCACATATGAGGACTTGTTAAATGTGGAGCAGGAGACCAGCATAGGACTTAGGCAGGCCACTGTTGAGGAATAGATGCCCCTAATCACCAACACCACAGTGACTTTGGTGTCCGCCACCAGCACATAACATTGGCCCCTGATATGAGACAAGAAGAAGAAAATATTGAATGTGTATAACCATTAAATCTTAAATGAGAATTCATTGAACTTCATTTGAGATCATAATTAAATGACTAGATTAAATTTATATATCAGACACAAATGGAATATTTGAAGATATTAATATCATCCATTGTTTTATCTTTCTGGGCTACTCAAGCAAATACCATGAAATGGGTCAGGATGGACAATGGGAATTTATTTTCTCAGAGTTTGAGACTGGGAAAAAGTCCAAATCAAGGCCATGCATTCTTCCCCAAGACTGTGGCATTCTGGGACTGGCTGCTGATGCTCTTTGGTTCATAGCTTGTGTGATAGTTTGAAGTTTTGTGAATCCTAGAAAAGATCATGTTCTTTGAACTAATCCAAAAATTTCTACCCACACTAAAAACAATAAAAAGAAACAAGTGAAATTCACTTTATTAATATATTTTACTCAACTTAATAAAATCAAAATATTACCATTTCAACATGCAACCCATGATGGGTTAAAAAAATGCCTCTTCTGAAGATATCTGTCTTGTCTTAAGCTCAAGAGCCTGTGAATATTATTTTATATGGCAAAAGAGTAATATTATATTATGTGGGAATTAAGATAAGGTCTTGTGAGGAGAACATTATCATGGATTATCCAGGAGGCTTTTAAATGCTGTCACAAGTATCTTTAAAAGAGAAAAGCAGACAGTAGGTGGAGACCCACAGAATAACTGACAGAATCTTGAATTCTCATCCTGGGGAGTCCTGCTACATTCTCTGAAGGAGTGGCAATAATCTCTAGAGAACATGGATAGTGCCTAGAGGAGGACAGACCAATATGTCAGGCCCTTGATACTGATGCTAGTACTTAAAATGTTGTTCTTTTGAAATTGAAACTTAGCCTAGTATTATATATTGCCTAATAATTACCTCCTGAAAGCATCCTTGTTGCTCAAATGTGGCCTCTCTCTAGGCCAAACTAAGCATATAAACTCACTACCTTCCCCCTGTGTGGGACATGACTCCTTGGGATAAGCCTCCCTGGCACCAAGGGATTATTACCAAACACCAACTAGCAATGCATTTGGAAAAAGTTCTTGACCAAATGAGGGAAATATTAAATACAAGTGCATTTTCATGGCTAGGAGATTTCAAAGTGAGCCTGGAGGTCAATCCAGAGGTTACGCTTATGCATGTCTCAGGAAGATCTCACTGACTGCCACAGTAAACAGTGCCTCAAGCAGGAGTATTCCTGTGGGCTCGAGAGACATCTAGACACTATAGGCAAGGCTGACAACCCCAGGTAATTGGCTCCCTATCAGTGGGCCTTACCTTGGAATATATGATAACTTATCTCCACAATGTATCAGAGTTAGACTCATTATAATTTTCCTACACATGGTTCTTCTGCCCCATTTATTTGAACCTATAATTACCACTGTTCCCATTAAATATATATCCAAGAGACAACTCTTCAGTCTATTCTTAGCCAGTTGAGCCCTGAATATCAGCAGATTGCAACCAACACCGATTATCCAGTTCATTGGATGCATCTAGGACAACTAAGAAAAGGATGCTGATAGATAATACCCATTCCAAAAAACAGAGAGTATCTACAAATGCAAGCAAGACAGTTCCATCCATCTGTCTCATACAACCTAAGCCCTTTCTCAACTGAAAGCAGAATGGGCATCACTATCTCAAATCCCCAAGATTGAGGAATGAACACACATAAGGGGGGAATGCAACTACAGACTACAGTAGACATTATTATTCTAGTAATAGAAGAACTTGTAACATTGATATAAAGACAGTGGTCACCTGAGGTTCTGAGGGAAGGGAGAGGGAAAAGTAAGTATAACATGGGACATTTTTAGGACATTGGAATTTTTATGCATGATATTGCAGTGACAAATATAAGCTGTTATATATTTTTCAAAACCTATAAAATTGTGTGGTACAAAGTGTAAACCATAATGTAAGCTATAGACCATGTTTAGTAACACTTCTTCAATATATGTTCATCAAATGTGACAAATGTACCACACTAATGATAGATGGTGTTAATGTGGGAAATTGTGGGAGTGGGACAGGGTGGGGTATATGGGAATACCTATATTTTTGATGTAACATTTATCTACAGCTCCTTTTGAAATAAAGATAAAAAGAGAGAAGCAGAGAGAGATTAAACACACAGAGAAGAGAAAACTATGTGAAGACAGAGCAAAGAGACCTGCAGTCATAAGACAAGAAACCCAGTGGCACCAGAAGTTGAAAGAGGCAAGGAATCTATTCTTTTCCAGAGCTTCTTTTGGCAGCATCTTCAATTCAGATTTCTAAACTCCAGAACAGTGAGAGAATAAATTTCTGTTGTTTTAATTCACCAGGCTTGTGGTAAATTATTATGACAGTTCTAGGAAATTAATATATAATCAATATTTTTAAACTGTGATATTTTATATTCTTTTTTTTTTTCCATACCAAGTTTTTGAAATCCAGTGTGTATTTGAAATTTACAGCACATCTCAATTCATATGCTAAATTTTTTCACTGGAAACACTTGATCTGTATTTAGGTTTCACAAAATTTTTGGTTGAAAAGATAGATTCGCATACCCAATTGCTCCAAACCTAGGTTTCTCAACATCAGCAGTATTTACATTTGTGTCAGATAAGTCTTTTGTTGGGGGCTGTCCTGTGCATTGTCAGATGTTTAGCAGCCAACCCAGGCCTCTGCCCACTAGGTGCCAGTAGCACCCTTTCCCCTCTCCAGTCATGCCAACCAAAACTGTCTCCAGACATTGCCAAATTCCCCTGGCGCTGAAATATTGCTCCTGTTTGAGAAGAGCTGTCTCAAAGACACTTAAATACTTTCCTATAACTGGTATCAGTTTTAAAATTTTAATTTAAATAAGTTAAAATTAATAAAATTTAAAATTCAGTTCCTTAGTAGGTACTAGGCACATTTCAAGTACTCAATAGCCACTTGATGTTAATAGATTCTGTATAGGCCAGCATGTTCAGGTCCTAACCTCCATCAATTTAGTTCAATCAAACCAATACATTGTAACTCAATTCAATCCACTTACACTTACTGACCTATTATGTCACTGTGTTCTATCACACATTTTATGCTCTAGTCAACTATCTAAAGACCAAGAGCAGTAGTGGAAATGCTTAGACATGAATATGGCAGAGACCAAAGATCAGGAAATGTATCTATTATATTTGTCTGATTTGTGCTTGATGGAAATGGGAGATCTGGACTTTGATGAACTGTTTTTCTAAGGTGGGCTGATGAACCTCAGAAAGAAAAAAGGTGTTTAACTTGTCCCCAGGTCACAGAGTTCTCACTACTGGTATCACTGCAAACATTTATTTCTCTCACCATAATGTTCGAAAGGAGTCAGCTAGACACTCTCCTCTCTTTTCATTTTCCCATTGCCTTTTCTTCACTCAAACATTCAAGTATCTTGGAGAGGCCCTCTCTCCAGTTCCTGTACTGTAAATGGGGCCATATTCCTTGGGTGGATGCTAAATAGAGTGCCAGAGTCTCTAACAGCTCAGCTACCCCTGGGAAGATATTTCCTCATCCTGGAAGTACAAGTTACAAATCAGAATTGTATTCAATCCAAGAACTATTGTTTATATTTCTGATTATTACTTTTGGGATCTACTCCCAGAAGATCTGCTGTTTTACAAGCTAAACTCACTGTATCAGTCATAAAAAGAAGCAATGTCCTCTGAAGTTCCTCTCAAATGATGGCAAAGAAATGTTTGGCACTTTTTTTTCACCACAAATTTTATTTTTACACCCTGATTAAGTGAAAGATCAAAAGTACTGAAACCCCTCCCCCAAAAAAAGTATATTTTTGGAAGGCAATTTGAAATGATAATCAATTTTTTTTTAATGTGCATACTGTTGAACCATAAATTCTACCCCTCTGGGTCCATTTTGTAGAAATACTGAAACAAGACAGAAATAAATTTACACAGGTATTTATTGCAGCATTATGTGTTATTGCAAAAAATGTGACAACCTAAATGGCTACCTCTAGAGAACTCATTAAATAACACTTCTATTTTATGAAACAATCTTCAGCTTTAGAAAGAAATCCATGTTCTTCAGCTTTAGAAAGATATCCATGTTAGATAAATTATCAAGGGATTTATTTTTGTGTATTATATGGTTCATAATTGTTTTTAAATTGATATATTTATATAACAATATCAAATGACACTTTCTCTTGCCATAGAATTTCAGTTAAATCCCCAAAGGTTTGAACATTAAGAGAATGTCTTTAGATAATATTCTAAAGAGAGCACCAAGGTGGTGCCAGACACCACATTCAGAATTTGATGAAAGAATCAGTCCTGAAGCACTGAGCCCCTAAACTCCAATAAGTTTGTATGCAAAGAAGACTAGAAATTTAAGAGAGCTGCTGGTAGAAGCAAAAATAACTCTTTGGGGGACGGAGTTCATGTATGAGAGTCTATAACCTTTTCTTTCTTCTCCATATACAGAGTGTATTGGGGGAAAGATTTAAAAAGTGCACATTTGGCAAAAGTGATAAAAAAATCTATTAAAATGCAAACAAGGCAAGAAGAAGATGTGAATTTCATTCCCAGTTAATTCAGAAATGTGTTAAATAAACAGGAGTTTAGCCATGCTAGATTGTCAAAGTAGGTCAAGATCTCAGAAAACCATTGAGAACAAAACCCTCACTTTAAGATGATGAAATTGAGGAACAGAAATGAGAGATGACTTGCCCAGTTTCAGGCCATCAGAGAGTAGCAGAAACAGACTCTAGGACCCAAATCTCCTGACTCATTTTCTTTCATGTATCCTATCCCATAATCATTATAATAAATAAAGTCCTACAAACTCCCTCCTTAAAATGCGAAGCAGCAAAGGGAAGTAATGGAGGGCAGGGTGAAAACCGAAAGCCCCAGGGGCTTGGATTCTTAAGTATTACTGATCTAACTGTAAGTTTTCCCTCTTCTTTCTCTGATTTCTGGAGAGATAATCCCTCTCACAGTTCACAGAGAAGGAAATTTCCTTATCTCAAGGGCAACGAAATTCCTCAACCCTCTTTCCTCAAATCCAGATTCTCAACCCTCTGTCCTCAATTTACAGATTCTTGGAGCCCTTGCCTATACAATTCTTTTCCTATCACACATCTCCACCTGTCAAAATTCCACCCATCCTTCAAAACCAGCTTAAATACTACCCCTTTCATGAATCCTTCCTTCATTCCTTTTATCCACAGTCTCCCAAACACAAATTATCCTTCATCTTTTGAATGTCCGGGAAAATTTTAACATCCCTCATGGTTCTTTTGACACTATTCCTTCTATTATAAGTATTTATTAAACTTTATTCATCTTATCTTTCCTTTTAGTCATTGAGGAAAGAGACCCTTTCAGCCAACTTTGTATCCCTAATAGTTCCTTGAATATAATAGGCAACCAAATAAAGTTAGTTGAATTAAATTGGTACAGAAATTAACCCCCAATATTCTGTTATGATTTCAGCCCAATTCCTCTTCAGTGAAGATAGAAAGTGGCTATGGTCCATAGCTCCAGTGTCCAGTTACTTTTCCTCTTTCCTCTCTTTGCCTCAAAGAAGAACACACAGCCTGCCCCTTAAAGTCGGGCCTTTTATTCAGGACACAGAGAGAATACGTTTCTGTAGAGAAAGTGCCTTCAGGGCACTGAGCAAGGGTCTAAAATCCTGTGCACCAGTCACACATCCTTGAAGAATAGTCCTCAAAAGTCCAATGGTATCACTGCAGGTCCCAGGGCTCAGAGACAAATCAACTTCAGGGGGTAGAAAGAAGCAAACTGAGGTAGCCTTAGGGAAGAGGAGTTCTGGGAGCAGAGAGGGGCCAGGGGCAGCAAGGGCAGCAGGGTACTCACGATGTCTTGCAGAGCCACTGTTCCAGCTTCTCAGAGCAAAGTGGTTTATGGTCTGACCTGGTAACGTAGAAGGTTACAAGGTTAGTTGGCCGGCTGGAATGTAGCTCAAACTTCCAACTAGTGTCATCCGCAAAGGCTGAGGTGGAAGACAGTGGATGAGAAGTACAGAAAGACTTTCCCAGCCATATAGCATTTAGCTGGGTGACCTCAATATCTCAATGACCCCACTCTTGAGGTAGAGTCCATAGTCCCACAGCAAGGAAATTGTAGGGCTAGATACATGGACAATGGTACCTATTACTTGCTTTAGGGCCTAGAACTAAACAAGTGGAATTAGATGTCCAAGGCCAGGTGAAGGGAGGGTTGGATTTCAGCCCTCAGTTATGGAACACTTTATTAAGAGAGATGCTAGAGAGGAGTGGAGTGAGGGAGGCTTAAGAATTGGATACCATGGGAGCAGAGGTATACCTCAGTAGTTAGGCACCTGCTTCCCTTGTACAAGTCCCAGGTTAAATCCTTGGTACTTCCTTAAAAAAAAAAAGAAAAAAAGAATTAGAGACCTTTGTCTCCTTGATGAGTTCTCTTTGGAGACTATATTTTTTATTAAATGACCAAGTGATAGAGAGAGAGGGCAGTGGTGCTGGGGCTAGAGGGATGAAGGGAATGAAGGAAGGGGAAATAGAAAATAAAATGGGAATTCACCAGTAGCCAATTCCTTCAATATCTAGGATCTTCTTAGTACACATGATGTCATCAGTAAGGAACCCAGGAACTCTAGCAAGAGTCACAAGGAAAAGAATGAGGGGCTAAGAAGTATTATCCAGAAGGGCAATGAATTTCCCTCATCCCTGGCTCCACTGTGTCTGGCTCTTCTCTGAATTTAAATCTTATGCCTGTTTGTCTTCTATATGAGAAGGCCAATATGGTAACCCCTCCCTTCACTTCCCTGGAGCATGTCTGGAGGAGTAATCAACTTCCCATCAAATGATTTATCCTGAAAATGCAGGGTATCAGATTTTAAGTCTCCCACTAAGCTCAGATTGTTTACCTACCCCTGAACTTCTGGGGATTTCTGGGAATTTGATTATCCTGAAAATCCTAAACAGCTTCTTACTTAACACTGTCAACACTGTCAATTCAAGTCATAGAGTTGATGTGAAGCTCAGCCAAGGGTAGCTATGCCAGAGGTGTGCTTGACACCTAAAAGGAGATAATTACAGGAGCAGACTTCAGTAAAATAGAGGAACAGAGTAAAAGAGGCCACTCACATTACAGGTGGTGTAACAGATGTTCCTTGCCTGAGGGATCTGGTGGCCCCCGCACCAACATTTATTACGGATCTGGAAGAGTCCATATTCTGTGCTGCCATTGATATTGACTTTGATTTGTGTATCAAAACCACTGATATGAAATGTGGTACAGATACTTGAGGGAAAGGTGGGAAAGAGTTATCACAGAGAAGCTCAGACTCAGCATAAATTATGCCCTGCAGTCCCCAGATATAAAAGGACTCTCCAGACAATCTCCAGTGATGGTGAAGTCCAGAGAACCTTGATGAAATGGGAAGAGTTCAGAAAAGGATCAGACAACGGAAGAAAGGAAGAATAGGAGAAGAAATGGGATAAAAGAGTACGTAGATAAACAGAGAAAATAATAGGATGATTAGGTAATTAAATGAAAGTGAAGGGGAGAAAAGAGAGAAAAGGAAGATAGGAATATGAAGCAGATGGGGAATGGGACAAAGCAAGGGAGTAGGGAACTCACATTCAGGAAAAGTGATGTCTCTATAGCCATCTATGTTTTTCAGCATCTGGAAAGTTCACATTTTATCAATTGCTTGGCCTGGATGACAGGCAACAGGATGCCCACCACAAGCAGACGTACAAGCCATTTTACATTTTGTCAAAACCTATAAAATTTTGCGGTGCATAGTGTTAAGCATAATGTAATCTATAGACCATGGTTAGTAGCAATGCTTCAAGATATGTTCATCAATTGTAACAAATGTAACACATTAATGAAAGACATTGTTAATGGGAGAAAGTGTGGGAAGGGAAGAGGTTGGAATATATGAGAAACCCTATATTTTTCATGAAGCATTTATGTAATATAAAGCTTCTTTTAAAATAAAGAAAAAAAAATAACAACAACAAAAAACACCTCTCAACAAAGAAAATCTTAAGACCATATGTCTTCATAGGTGAATTATACCTATCATTTCAAGAAGAATTAATACCAATCCTGCTCAAAATTTTCCAAAAATTTGAAGAGGAAGGAACATTATCTAACTCATTCTAGGGAAACCAACATTACCCTAACACTAAAGCCAGATTAAAAAAGAAATTACAGACCAATCTCTCTAATGAATAGAGATGCAAAAATCCTCTACAAAAGGTGTGCACATTGAATCAAAAAATACATTAAATGAATTATGCACTATGATCAATTGCATTTAATCCCAGCTATGCAAAGGTGGCTCAATACAAGAAAATCAATTAGTGTAATATACCACATTAATAAATTGAAGGAGAAAAATCACATGATCATATCTTTTGATGCAGAAAAGACATTTGACAAAATCCAGCAAAGTTTCTTGATTAAAAAAACTTAAAAAAATAAGAATAAAAGAAAACTTCATCAACATAATACAGGGCATGTATGAAAAAGCACCAGCCAGCATTGCATTCAATGCTGAAAGGCTGAAAGCTTTGCCTTTAAGATCAGGAACAAGGCAATGATGCACACTGTCACCACTGTTATTCAGCATGTATCAGAATTTCTATCTAGAGCAATTAGAAAAAAAAAAAAAAAAGAAAGAAATTAATCCAAATAAGAAACTAAGAAGTAAAACTTTCACTATTTTCAGATGATATGATCCTATATCTAGAAAACCCTTGAAAAACACACAATGAAGCTAAAAGAGCTAATAAACAAATGCATCAAAGTGGCAGGATACAAGACCAAAATGCAAAAATCAGTAGCATTTCTGTACAATAATAATGAGCAATCTAAGGAGGAAATCAGTAAACAAATTCCATTTACAATAGCTAATAAAAGAACCAAATATCTATGTATGTATTTAGCCAAGGATGTAGAAAACCTATATCCAGAAAACTACAAAATATTGCTAAAAGAACCTAAAGAAGACCCAAACAAATGGAAAGACATACCATGTAAATGGGTTGGAAGACAAAATATCTTTAAGATTTCAATTCTACCCAAACTGATTTACAGAATCTCTGCAAATCAAAATTCCAACAACCTACTTTGAAGAAATGGAAAAGTCAATTACCAAATTTTTTTGGAAGGGGAAGTGACCCAAATAATGAAAAATATCTTTAAAAAAGAAGAATGAATTCAGTAGATCCACACTTCCTGACCTTAAAACACATTACAAATCCACAGTGATCAAAAAGGACTCTCCAGCCAATCTCCAATGATGGTGAAGTCCAGAAAACCTTGATGAAATGGGAAGAGTTCAGAAAAGGACTCAGCATGGAATTGACATAAAAATAGACATACTGATCGATGGAATTGAATTGAGTGTTCAGAAATAGATGCTCGCCTTTAAGGTCAACTGTTTTTTGACAATGCTACCAAGCCCATTCAACCAGGACAGAATAGTCTTTTCAACAATTGGTGCTGAGAGAACTGGATATTCATATTCAAAAGAATGAAAGAGGACCCCTGGCTCACAGCTTATACTAAAATTAACTCAGAATGGATCAAAGCCTTAAATATAAAAGCAAGGACCATAAAACTCCTAGAAGAAAATGTAGTAAAGTATCTTCAAGATCTTATAAGAAGAGGTGGTTTCTTTGACTTTACACCTAAAGCAGAAACAATGAAAGAAAAAAAATAGACGAATGGAATCTTCTCAAAATTAAATACTTCTATCTTTCAAAGGACTTTGTCAAGAGGTAAAAAGGCAGTCTACTCAGTGGGGAAAATATTTGGAAACCACATGTCCATTAAGAGTTTCATATCCATGATATAAAGATATCCTACAACTCAATGATAAAAAGACAACCCAATTAAAATATGGGCAAAGACTTGCATAGACAATTTTCCAAAGAGGAAACACAAATGGCTAAAAAGCATATGAAAAGATGTGCATTACCACTAGCTATTAGGAAAATGAAAATAAAAACTACAGTGAGATATCATTTCATAGATTGACCACAATTAAAGAACAGAAAACTACATGTGTTGGAAAGGATTTGGAGAAATAGGAAAACTTACGTTGTTGGGAATATAGAATGGTGCAGGCACTGTGGAAGTCTCTGGTAGTGCTGCAGGAATTTAAATATAGATCTGCCTGATCCAACAATCCTACTCCTAAGTATATACTCAGAAGAACTGAAAGCTAGGGCACGAACAGACATTTGCACACCAATGTTCATTGCAGCATTATTAGCAATTGCCAAAAAATGGAAGTAACCCTGTGTTCATAAACAGAAGAATGGATAAACAAAATGTGGTCCATGCTTGTGATGGATTATTATTCAGCAATAAGAAGAAATGAAGTTGTGATGCATATGACAACATGGATGAACCTTGAGGACATTATGTTGAGTGAAACAAGCTAGACACAAAAAACAAATATTATATGATCTCACTAATATGAACTAAATATAATGAGCAGAGTCATGGAGTTAATAGCTAGAATATTGGTCACCAGAAGGTAAAATGAGGATAGAGAATGGGGAGCTGAGGTTTAATTTGTGCAGCATTTGTAATAAGGTTGATTGTAAATGTCTGGAATTGGATAGACGTGATGATGGCATGTTAGAGTGAATATAATTAGTAGCACCATTATGGGGGTATGATTGTGGTTGAAAGGGAAAGTTTCAACACTTTCAACTAGAAAGCTTTGAAGGGAAGCTAAAGATGTCACATGTGACTGTGCAGCTAGTGAAAACTTCTGTGGATGATGAGTATGGTTTATAGTACAAATATATAAGAATGTTCTTCCATGAGTTAGAACAAATCTGTGTTGATTTTGGAGGATGTTAATAATGGGGTGGAATTTGTGCAAAAGTTCACCAAAAACAGACTATGGACTGTAGTGAATAGTGATACATTAATATTTTTCATCAATTGTACAAAAGAGAATTTTGGTAAGTGACAAAAACCAGACACAAAGTACTGCATATTGTTTGTCACCATTTATATAACTTGTAAATATAAATAGATTTGTAGAGATGTAATTGGATTGGCAAAAATATATTGCATTAGAGGGTTAGAGGGATTGAGAGGTGACTGCTGGGTGATAGGATTTTTTTTTTTTTTTAGAGTGATGAACACACTCTAATATTGGTTACCTTGATGAAAGTACAAGTCTGTGATTATCTCAAAAGCCACTGGATATTTGGAAACCAAATATCTGATAAGCCTGAACATCCAGAATAAATAAAGAAATCCTGCAACTAAACAATAAAATGACAAACAACCCAATTTTAAAAGGGACAAAATACTTGAATAGAAATTTCTCCAAAGAGGATATACAGATGGCTAAAAAGCACATGAAAAGATGCTCAACATCACTCATTACTAGGGAAACACAAATCAAAACCATAATGAGATACCATTTCATACCCACTAGAATGGCTACTATTAAAAAAAAAAAAAACAGGAAATTACAAGTGCTGGAGAGGATGTGGAGAAATAGGAACATTCATTCATTGTTGGTGGGAATGTAAAATGGTGTAGCAGATGTGGAAGACAGTTCTGCAGTTCCTCAGGAAGCTAAGTATAGAATTACAAAATGACCCAGCAATCCCACTACTAGGTGCATACCCAGAAGAATTGAAATCAGGGACTCAAACACATATTTGCACACCACTGTTCATGGAAGCATTGTTCACAATTGCCAAAAGATGGAAGCAACCCAAGTGTCCATTAGCCTATGAATGGATAAACAATTTACATACAATGGAATATTATTCAGCCCTAAAAAGGAATGAAGACTTCATACATGCGACAACATGGATGAACTTTGAGGACATTATGCTGAGTGAAATAAGCCATGCACAAAAGGACAAATATGGTATGATCTCACAATGGTGAACTAATTATATTAAGCAAACTCATGGTGTTAGAATCTAGAATCTAGGTTACCAGTAGATAGATTGAGATTAGAGATTGTGGAGTTGATGCTTAATTTCTACCGAATTTCTATTTAGGTTGATTGTAAAAGGCGAAAGATTTATAAGATCTGAAGAGAAACCAGAGTATTAGGTTGATGGTAAAGGTTTGGAAATGGATGGTGGTGGTGTTAGCACATTATTGTGAATGCAATTAATAGCCCCAGGTGGGGCTGACTAAACTGAGATGTTAAGCAATCCATACCTCCCTTTCTCTCCTAAATCCATGCCTCCTGTTTTATCCCATGACTGTGACTTGATATTGGTCCTGGGCTGGAGATAATCTTTAAGAAATTTTCTTAATTCTGCCGAAATTCATTTAATAATTATTGATTAAGGCTCAGTTGTGCATTGTCCACCATTTGTGCATGAAAGAGAAAGAGAGTGTGTGTTTCACTGTATGTGTATGTGTTTGTGCTGTGAGGATAGAAGTAAGAACAATACCTGCCATCCTTGAAACTGTGCTCTCATTTTAGAGAAAAGAACCACGCTAAACACACATATCACTATATGGCCTGACCATATATCAGCATGAACAAGGTCAGAGAAACAGGAGGATCATGGTCAAGAGCAGATGTGTCTGATCTTAGCAGGGGGGTGTCTGGGGAACAGTGGGCAATGTGCCTGGAAAGGTAATTAATGCCAGATTAACCAGGACCTGGAATTCCTAGCGAGAAATTTGTTTTTTGTCTCTAAGCCTATGATACATTAGAAAAGTTCCTACAATCAAAAGAGGTAAAGTCAAATGATAGCTGTTCAAAAAACTAATCAGCGTGTGGCTCTAGACAGGAAATATAATCACCGGGCTTAAAATACTCACTGTCATGGTTAGGGTAATGTGTCAGCTTGGCCTAGTAAAGTCGCCCAGTTGTTTGGTCAAGCAAGCACTGGGTTAATTGCAATACAAGGACATTTATGGACTTTAATCATCAGTGAGTTAATTGCATAGATGGCTGATTGCATCTACAATCAACCAAGGAGATTGCTGTCAGCATGAGTGTCATTTTATCCAAAAACTTGAGTGCCTTAAAAGGGGAAGTGATTTCAGCATTCAGAGAGAATTCCCAGCTCCACTTCAGACAGCCAACATCTCCTGGGAACTCATCAAGGACCTTCATTGAAGCCACTGGTTCACAACTTGCCCTGGGGAGTTTGGACTTGTGCATCAACACAGTCATGTGAGAGAATTTTATATAATCTCATATATTTACAGATATCTCCCCTTGGTTCTATTTCCCTAAAGAATCCTCCTCCTCCTCCTCACTAATGCACTAATATACTCACCTAATACACAATACACTCACCTATGAAGTGAGTTCAGCAGTCTTTTTCTCTCAACAATACCCACCCAAAACACACACACATGCATAGTGGAAAATGTGTGAAAGCCGTTTGTGCAGTTATAAGCTGTTAAACAGACACAGCATGTTAACTAACATAAGCAGTTGAGAACCCATGAGAGGGTTTTGAATGGAGATTCAGGTGATTGAGGTGAGCGTAGAGATGCATCTGCCTCTCCAGAATTTTGCAGTTCCTAAGAGATGTTGGGGAGTGTTGTGGACCACAAAGGCCCAGCTGAAGGAGATGGCCAAGTCTATAATAACTTGCTTACTGACCTTATTAAGATAAAACCATGTGGGGCTGCTCCAAAGCTCAGACATGCTGCAGCTGAGACCCAGGTAAAGAAGCAACTCCATGGAACCGTTGAGGGTCAATATGACACCCATGAAAATGAAGATCTGACCAAGTAGGAGGCTATAGATAGTGAAATAAAAGAGGGTCATGCCTCCTGGCAACTGTTGTGAAATGAAGAGTTTTCAGTCATAAGCCCAGTTTATTTCTAAAGAACAGAACCTATAAATGGCCTTGGAGAATCACAGCACTATTACTCAGTTCCTCCTCCTCCTCAAGCTGTTTGCTCAACCCAAGAGCCGGGCTCCGCCATCCTGAGCATCAGCTCCACAGGCCGAGGCAAGGCCTTCTCCACCTCCTCTCCTGCTTCACTGCAGTGACCTTGTTCTCTGTCCGCTATTCTTCACCATCTAACGCCACCCTCAGGTTTCCTCTGGAGTTGATTCTCTCTATACTGTAGAGTGAAATCCCTCCCCTAGTGAATTCTCTCATCTACTGCCTAAAGAACAAGGAGGTGAAGGCAGCTATGAGAAAAACGATGATGTTCCCACTCATCTTGAAGTCAAGTGGAAAATGGGTTATTAATCTCTTCTCTAAGAGAAAAACAGAAGTGATGAGATTTAAAATCAGAAGGACCACAGAGTCTTACATTGGAATGTATAGATGCAGAACAGATCTCTGCTCCTGACCGACATAGTGGTAGTCAGTAGACACCGATAAGACAATTGCCAGAGATTTTTGAGTGACGTCTTCCACTCAGAAAACTTCTTATAAAACTGATCATCACAATCTATACCTGCTCACATGAAAATGGAGTTCTTTAACATTTCCTAATCATGTTCTGTAAAATATCTAGTAAAGCATAATCTAACAAATGTACTTCCTGCTGGAAAGTGACCACTACCCATTGATATTTTTTGTTAGAGAATTCCAGCCCTCCATTTGCTGGATATCAGATTCATAAGAACCATGGACAGTGCACCAGGCCACCACAGCCCAGGTGTGTAATGAACAAAATATTTAAAGGATGATACTATTTATGTTTTAAAACTCTAGCCTTTATAAATTCATCTTATCAGGAACATTATGAGAAAATATTTATAATACATTAACAGATTTATGTAAATTTGAGAGCAATTTAAAATGAATTTGCTTCTTAATTAGAGACTATATCACAATTAAAACAAAGGATTGCATTGTGACAATGTTCCTTATTTTCACACTGCCTCTTTTTTAATCTTAGTTTCTTTAGACGCATTTAAGATTATAGGTAAAAAGATTACTAACAAATTTTCTAGTGTCTGAATTCTAGATCCTTCAGTTAATTGAGGCATTAACAATGAAATATAAATGGAAACTTTAACTACATATTCACCTGTATTGCAATTCTTAAAAACCATGGAAAACTGATAAAAAAAGTCATGATGAGTTTGACTATTTCCTAATTTATCATTATAGCCCCTCCCACATGATAAATTTATATGTAGATGAATTAATTACTGTAGACTTAATGGTTTTCTCATGAATTTGATTATGCTTTTTTTTTTTTTTTTAC
>JAQZBX010017689.1:0-35337 GCA_029593785.1 Cabassous unicinctus | reverse complement strand
CTAGGTAGGTTTTAAATATATTGCATTCCATGTGTTTAAAAATCCATGAGGTAGCGTTTACCCATTCATTTTTGCCACATTTTAAAATTACAAAGAAAGTTATTTCAAAATATTCCTGAAGTAATTAGAATCAGGGAGGAAAATCTGACTTCTCTTTCTCTCTCTTACACCCAGGGCTTAGCATTTAACCATTACAATGCACTCTGAGGCAGTCAATGTATGGTAACTTTAGTCTGGGAAAACATGAGAATTTGTACAATTGAAAAAGAATGATGCAATCTGCAGAGATGGAAAAGGAGGATAATAGAAGAAATATAGATCATTGAGTGGTTCTTATAAAAAATGCATAAAATATTGTACAAGGAAATACAGATTCATGAATATAATCAGTGAAAATAAATGAATAATAATATTATCCATATAAAATGTTAGCCAAAATGTATGCATTTTTGCCATTACTAAATTGATTATAAACAAATAAATTATTAATGATAATTAATTTTAACATTTTCAATTATTACACCTCAATTCTGTTTTACATATAAAAATTAAATAATTCTGTGATTATAACTTTAATGAAAATGCTTTTGAGTTGAGAGGATAATCAAGAATGAAACAGGATTTATTTATGATGTGGGATGCTTCAAGGTAAGCACAAATAAAAAAAATGTGGTTACAATAGTTATTTTTAATAAGGAGGTCTCAGTAAATTCTTGAAAAGCACATAGGAAAGATATCTGGACAGAAATCAATCCTTCATCACATACTGGAATTCAGACCTGATTGCAGGAAGGGTTCTTTGAGAAGGAGTAATACCAGGTGGGATGCTTTTCTTAGATACTTTGTGCAAGTTTGAAGGTAAACTAGAGAGACAACAAAGGAAATCTGTTACATACTGCAACTGAAAATTTGAATAGGTTACTATCAAAATGAAATCAAAATTTTATGGATTGTAGGGCAAAGGAGGAAAGAAAGGACTCATATGGATACTCTCATTAAACAACTGAAATGAAAGAGTGGAGAGACATAGTCTATCTGCTCTTCTTTGCATTAATCATTCTCTGAAGAAACTCAGAATCCTTGATAAAGGAACAGTTTCTAAGACAGCCAACCAAAGAACAGGAAATATAAGCAATCATCCTAACCATCTGGTATGTAAAGAATGTGAGAAATAGCTATAGCCTGTGCAAACAAATGGACTGATATGGGAGATCTCTTACAGGGCTTATCTGGAATGACCATTTCATAAGGAAGAAAATGAGATACTATCACTGGATGTAGATATGTAGAGTTGAAAAGATATTTTATTAAAATAGTGTACAGGTGATTCAATAACTGAAATATTCTTGATGTTGAATTTATTTTAAATAATTTATTGAACTTAGATTATCTGATCCTATTAAGGTTGAAATTAACACATTAGTATGATTAGGAAAGAAAATGGAAAGGGAAATACTTGCATTCATTGATTTCAAAATACTTTTTTCCCCATTTCGTTTATTCTGTTTTCCTGATCAATAGCCATATATTGTTATCAATGGTGAAATTTTACTTTCCACATATGAAAGACTATTTGATTTTTAGCAAATTTTATAATATTATACTTGAACACAGGGAAAGTAAAACATATGAGAGGATATGGACAATTTTACTATCTTCACTAAATTCCTTCTCATCGATAACTCAACCACCCAGGAGCATCAAGTTTTGCAAAATCTGATGTTTTTAGTGTTTTATTTTGGTGTCCTAACTGGAAATATTTTAACTCTTACTGCCATTGTAATCAACTCACATCTACACTCCCCAATGTACTTATTTATTGGCAATTTATCTTTCATAGATTTTTGCTACATTTCAGTTGCTCTTCCCAACATGATTGTGAATTCTCTGTCAGGAAATAAATCTATTTCTCTCTTTTCACGTGTTTTTCAGATTTTCTGTTTATATTGTTTGTACCACAGAGTTGGCCTTCCTTGTGGTGATGTCCTATGATCACTCTGTTGCCATTTGCCACCCTCTGCACTATGGGCTCACCATCACCCCACGTCTGTGAACACAAGCAGGAAGTGGCTCATGGACAACTGGGTTGGTCTATCCACACAGGCAACATGTCCAGGCTTCCCTTCATAAGATCTAAGGTGATCCATCAATATTTCTGTGATGTGCCTCAAATTTTTAGGATTTCCTCTTCAAATGTTCAGTTTTCTGAATTTATGGCCTTAACTATAAGCACCTGTATTATCTTAGTATGTTCTGCCTTTTAGTTTAAGTCCTATATTGATATATTTTCAATTGTGCTTAAGATGCATTCTGTGGAAGCCCGTAACAAAGCTCTATACATCTGTACCCTACAGTTGACAATTCTTATTTTGTTTGTAATTTCTTTGTTAACTGCTGTTTTTGGTTCCATGACAGATGAACTATCTCTTAGTAATCTTCTCATGGCTATGTTCTACTCGATGGTGCCTTCATTCATAAATCCAATCATCTATAGCCTGCGGAACAGAGAAATTAACATTGCTCTACATAGAATGTTTCACACGTATTTTGAGTTCCCAAGAAGGATTTTTTAATCAAACATTTCTGAGAAATATTGGAAGGAAATAAAATTTATATTTAGTATATATTTTTAAAATTGAATTTCTCTCTGTTACATATCATATTTTCCTTACTGCATATCTTTTTGTGATTTTTTTCATATGTGATAGTGAATTATATATTTCTTCCTCCTAGTTTTTCAAATCTATACTCATGTTTAATTCATGTATTCTTCTGCAAAATAATTTTTTCACATTGTTAAAATGTCTTGAATAATATTCCTGATGTTTTAGAGCTAAAAACAAATAATGATGTAATACAGAGATGCACGTGGGTGAGTACTTTAACAGTTATCTATACACTTGAGATGATTTCAAGGTACTGGATACTATCACCCTGGAAGAGAATATTGAATGTTTTAAATTAGAAAATATAGTTTAAGTTATGTTTTTTGTATTCACCTTTATATAACTGTCTGTACCATGTAGTAAAGTGTTTAGAATTTAGATACAATTACAGAATAAATACAAAAAGTTTTGCTACTGAAGATCCATGCTAAATCTGTTTGTATCATTTAAAAGTGGACTAGACCAGTAATGCTTCCTTGTCATATTGCCAATAGAGTTTTTACAACATTGTAGTTTCACCCACATTCCCACCTATCCCCAGTGGTTACCTGTTCCCCTCCCCAAACCTCCTCCCAGTTCCTTGGACCATCCAACCCATACTCCCCACCCTACCCCCTGTCAAGCTTGCACCACCCAACCCAATAATATCCCTACACCCCTGTCATATCTCTTCACTGTACAACTACTCACTTCTACATTATCATAGATTTTGTCAGTGTGGGAGTTGGCTCACAACCTTCTTCTCCCTTCCAATTTCCTGTAAACCTATCTTCCAGACTCTAGCTCTCTGAGTTAGCTGTATTTGTATAACTCATATCAGAGAGGTCGTGTAATATTTGTCCTTCAATGCCTGGCATGCTTCACTCAACATAAGGTCCTCAAGATTCATCCATGTAACCCCATGTGTTAGTACTGTATTCCTTCTTACACCTGAGTAATATTCTACTGTATGTATATACCATTTTTTGTTTATCCATTCATCTGTTGATGGGCATTTAGATTGATTCCAACTCTTGGTAATAGTGAATAATGCCTCTATGAACATTGGTGTGTATATATCTGTTTATGTCCTTGCTTTCAGTTCTTCTGGGTATATATGTAGCAGTGGAATTGCTGGATCATATGGCAGATCTATATTTAGTTTTTTGAGGAACTGCCAAACTGTATTCCACAATGGCTGAACGATTTTACATTCCCACCAGCAGCTGAGACTGAGGGATTACTACCAAGCACTGGCTGGTGACACAACTGGAAAAAGACCTTGAATAAAAGGGGGGAAAGGTAAGAACAAATGAGTGTATATGGCTAAGAAACTTCAAAGTGAGTTGGGAGGTCATCAGAGAAGTAATGTTTATGTGTATCTCAGCAAGATCTCATAGATGGAAAAGGTAGATACTACCCCAAATAGTGGGGATCCTGAGGGTTCTGGAGACACCCAGGACCTATGGTCATGGCAGATAGCTCCAGAGTTTGATGCCTTGCCAGTGGCCCTACTTTGGAGTGTGTACTCCCAAATGTGACAGTTGCACTGAGATATGACTTCTCTAAACATGCTTCTTTTGTCCCTTTTATTTGAACCTATACTTGATGCTGGAGTTGGTAGGTGTATGTCCAAGAGGCATTAATCTCTGGGCTGTCCATGTGCCAGCTGGGCCCTGAAATTCAAAAGAGTTGCAATACCTACTCTCCAGTTCATTGGACTCACCCAGGACAGCTAACAAGGAGATCATGATGGACAACGACCATGCTCAGGAACTGAGAGAGTCTGCACCTGCAAGCAAGAGAGTCCCATTCATCTGCCCCATGGGATCAAAATCTCCTCTCAGTAAGAGGTGGAGTGGGCAACACAATCCTAGAGTCCTCAGGATTGGGGAGTGAACTATGCACTAGAGTGAACTTACTGGTATTCTACTATTGAGTTGTGATTCTAGCAATGGAAGAAAGTATATCATTCATGTGGAGGCAGTGGCCACTGGAGGTTCTGAGGGCAGGGAGAGTGAAATACAGGTGAAATGTGGGAGCATTTTGGGGACTTGGGAATTTTTCTGATGGCATTGCAATGATAGATAAGGGCCATTGCATGTCTTTCCATAACCTGCAGAATTGTGCAGGAGAGAGTGTAAACTACAATGTGAACTATAACCCATGCTTAGTGGCAATGCTCTAAAATGTTTTCCTCAATTGTAATGAATGTGCCACACTAATGAAGGATGATGTTAATGTGGGAAAATGTGGCAGGTATGGGAAGCAGGGCATATTTGAATCCCCAATATTTTTGTGTAACATTTATATAATCTAAATACCTTTTTAAAAAAAAAATTAAAAATATATTTTTAAAAATGTGGACTAGATAAACCTGGCTATCAAAACATATTATCCTTTAGATAGTTTGCTATCTCCATGTAATCTGGCTGTAAAAATGCATGCCATTCTCATTTCATTCAAGCTTTCTGCATCATGAAAAACAAATATTTTAAGAGGGGAGTATATGTTAGGGTCAGTCTTAGCACAGCCTGTCTTCTCTCCATGGGTACCCACAAATACTTCCTGTGTTCAGGACCTGAAAGACTGCCTGGCCTGATAAAATGCATCCCCTAGTAGATTAGGAAACTGCCAGTACCTCCCTTCCCATATTTCCTGAAACATATTTAACCATTCACTAAAGACAGATTCTGGTAGGCATATTTTATGACACCCAGCTCAATCCAGATTATGTATCTGCCCTGGGTGAAGAGGGAACAGGTTACTCCACTAGGATCCACAAATACATTGAATGATGTTTTATGTAAAATATCTCCTGCATGGACCATAGATTGAAAACTGCTGATTAGGGAGAATCAAAGCCCAGTTGTGAAGCTGAACTTGCTCTGTCTATTTTCTGTGTTAGTAAAATGTTGTTCCTTCCAGTGCTCTGTGAGACATGCTTGAGATGCAGACCCTGACATGTATAATGTAGTGGGTTAATTTCTTTAGGTGTCTCATATTCTGATCAACATATTGGAGATGTTGACTGGATCACCAAAACAAACACACATTGACCTGGTGGAATTGTAATGGATTGTCAGCTTGGCCTTCCCTGGGTGGTTCTAGCTGACTGAGGATCTGAACTACCTCAGGCCGTATGAGGACTAATATCATCCCTGTTATTAGTCTCTCTAATAACAGGGATGATACAATGAGGTAGATAAGGGCAGAGATATAGGAAGTGGTCTATTGGAAGAATAGGGAAACTATACCCTGGCTCCTGGCTCCACAATTTGCTGACCCCCATGGTGTCTCAATGGTTGCAAACAACTCCAGAGAAGAGTCTGGTCCCCTCAGCAGGAAACTTTGCTTGGTCAGGGTTGTTTGCAGTCCCTGGATTAGGTGGTTTCACTAAACCCTTAACCAGCAATGGTATTTCTAAATAACAAACTGTTATAATAAGATTTTTTTCAGAGAGCAAACTACAGATAGTAGCAGAAGTCAGTTGCAAATTATGCAGTTTGGGTGGTAAATATGTCTGTAGAGGGTGCATTGCAGACTCAGATATCTAGAGCTGAGTGGCATGGTCTGGGAAAGTTAACTACTCACCCTCTGCTACAAAGTATTTTGCCTGCATCAAATAGGACAAATGATAGGATAGAGACATACATAGCCCCCTCCATGCCAGCTTCATTCTAGCTTGCTGGAAGTATGAAAGTGGAAAATTGTATTCTCAACTGTGATAGACTTCCCCAAAAGTAAATCCAGATGGAAAATCGTTCATGAGGCTGTAAACTTCCAGATGGTAAAGTCAATGGAATCTTGGCTTTATAATCCAGACATGGGGAAAGATGTGGAGGAGAAGATCTTGCATGGAACAGCATTGGGGAAGTTTATGAAATAGGGCCCTCCCAAACTGAAGACACTACTGACTCTTGTGGTGTTCCCTGGGATGACAGTGGGGGAAGCAATAAGAAAGGTCCACCATAACATACCACTCTGGGGTGGAAACAACAAGGAGGTGTCAACCATCTTCACTGCAGCAGGTCTAGAGTACTGGGATCATAGAGCCCAGTAAAGGGAAGCTTCCCCTTTCAAAGGGCCATAAAAGGAACACAAAGAGTAATGAGGGAAAGATAAATGAGGGTACAGGCCCACCAGCAGGGTTACTAAAGCAAGACATAAATAGAGCAAAATTTAATGGAATCCCTATAGAAGAATTTGACCAACACTATTGGGCAAAAGTTGGTGCTTCTTATTTGGGGTTTAAGACCATACTAATAGACATAAAGGTGCAGGAAGAGGAAGGCTCAGAGGGCTTAAAAGACTCAGAATACCAGCCTCTGAGTCCCTGTACACATCACAGGAGAAGAAAAATTGCACTTAATAAAGCCTCCCTGAATTCTGACTAGGACAGTGATGAAGACAATTCCAACTGTGAGTGTGATGTGTCAGATATGGACTAAGTTTCCCTATCTGGTCTTATTTCCTTTAAAAAATGATTAAGGGTGGGGCCAAGATCTCTGGTCATTACTTTGCATGTTCAGGACATTACTTTGCTGTTTCAAGACTTGATAAAGGAAGGATCATTGGGAAACATGTTGTCAGAGCTTAGCAGTCATGTCTGGCCTAACAAAAGTTTTCAGAACCTACTGCCTGTTACCCTTGTCCCCTGAAGTACCTCACATTTTTGCTGTAGCTATAGTGATCCAAGCTGACAGAAGATGTTACTGTGATCCTAGCTAATGCCTTCTCCTTCATTCCTCTATAGGTTAGGACCAAGATCAATTTACATTCAGGTGGAATAACGTTCCATATACATTTACTGTGCTTCTGCAGGATATCCTTTTTATTTAGTGAACATTTTTTCACTTTTTTATTGAAGTTTATCACTCATACA
Organism: Cabassous unicinctus; assembly: GCA_029593785.1. NCBI lineage: Eukaryota > Metazoa > Chordata > Mammalia > Cingulata > Chlamyphoridae > Cabassous > Cabassous unicinctus. Next base: position 27,807 of record JAQZBX010017689.1, on the reverse strand, counting down.
TGAACATTGATAAACAGTAAGTGTCCAGTATAAGTTGTGAACTTACAAATAAATCATGAATATCATCATACAGGGCTCCCATATATTACCCCACCACCAAAACCTTGCATTGTTGTGAAACAATTGTTACATACTATGAAAGAACATTATCAAAAAATTACTACTAACGATAGTCAATATCTTACATTTGGTGTATTTTCCACCCAACTTATCCAGTTAATGACAGCCTGTTATTATTATTATATACTTGTTAGAGTTCATGAAAGAATGTTCTCTTATTTTCTGTTAACCACAGAGTATCGTCCACCACAGGATTCATTGTGTTTTACAGTTCTATGCTTTGGGCAATCCATTCATTCATACAAGACATACATAAACAATAAATGTATAGTAAACTTTGTGAATTTACAAAACAAATAGGCATATCATCATACAAGTTTCCCATACATCTCCCCAGCACCAACACCTTGCAATGTTGTAAAACATTTGTTACAAACTATGCAAGAGCATTATCAAAGTATTTCTGCTAACTATAGCCCATATCTTACATTTAGTTTATTATATACCCAATCCACCTAATTACTAATACCCTACATTAGTATTACATATTTGTTATCATTCAGGAGATAATGTATTCATATTTGAATTTGAGATGCATATGACAACATGGATGAACAGAGAGGATATTATGTTGAGTGAAATAAGGCAGATAAACAACAACAAACATTGTGTGGTCTCAGTAATATGAACTGAATATGATAAGTAAACTCAGGGAGGTAAATTCTAGAGTACAAGGTACTAGGAAATAAAATGTGGGTTGAGAATGAGACCTTATTAATAAGGTTCATTTTAAAAGTCTGGAAATGAATATAGTTGAGATTAATACAGTATAATGAGCATGACTAACACTGCTGGTTTATAAATGTGATTGTGGATGAAAGGGGTAGTCTGTGGATGTAAATGTCAATTGAAGGAAAACTAGAGTATACTCTAGGGAATGTATAACATAGTGATTACGGTGATGGGTGAAGATTTTGTTTAATAGTACAAATATAAGAATGCAGTGATATCTTATTTCCTTTGCAATTGGTCACCAGTGGGTAGAGCTAGACAAGCCCAGGTACCCAAAAGGAATTTGTCATCACCTATATGATGACACTGCCATTAAAAGGCCAAAAAATTGGTTGAACAGGACCTACAAATTTACAAATATTATAAAATTATAATATATTATATTATAATATATATTATGTTATGTTATGTTATGTTATGTTATGTTATATTATATTATATTATATTATATTATATTATATTATATTATATAGCATATATTATAAACTATAGATTGGGCAATCAAACAAATAGATGCTTTACCAGAGGGAGCTAAATGGTCTGCATGGTCTGCTCTTCCTGCCTCTCCTTTGTCTCCTGTGGGGACCCCATATTTTGAAAATGTTCCTTCTAATGGTATGGCTTGGCTCACAGGTAAATCTACAAATTCAATGCTATTAGAATCCCTGGGCTGATGTGGCCATTCATTCCAAGAATGGTCACCTACTAACTGAGGCTAAATGAGAAGGTTTTGCTCAATGGGCTCTACTCCTTACATTGGTGATGGCTGTGTAGGCTACCCCAACTTCAACTTCCTGCTACATATTTAAAGACCCATGGGCCATTATAAATGGTCTAGCCTTATGCACTGAAAACTGTCAAATCAACAATTAATCTATTTAGAGGCTCCTTCATATGAGGGCAGGGACTATGGCAACAGCTTCTGAACTGGAAAAGAGATCAATTTGTCATCCTTTTTGATGTCTATGGAAAATGGCCATATAAAGCAGAAAATAAATAAAATTCCTGTGCTATTTAAGCATGCACACAAGTTTTCAATAATTACCTGCCAGATCACCAACAAACAGGATATAGCAACCCACCTCATATGGAGGTGTGGACTAAATCACAAAAATTCCCTCTAAAGGAAGTGAAAGCCAAAGATGCACCACGTCTGTATAACTCCTGCCAATGAATCTGGGTCATTGGGACTCATCAGCTAGGGCTTAGGCACTGCACTTGTGTAGCATTGTGAACACAAAATCACTGCCCTCTAGTTATAGGTTCTGATCAGGTCTCTGTGATGTAGGCTCATACTCCAGATATGGGATGATAATTTCCATGCACCCTGTGGATGCCATGACCTCCTCTCCAACCTTATAGAAACACCTGTACCATGTTTTCACATATATGACCAAATTCCAGTCTATTTAAGACACCGATTTAAAGGACAAGAGACCAAAAATGGGAATGTTCCCATAGTATATGGTAGACCTTTCATGCTTCTTATCACCCCCAAACTAAGAGGGAGATAATATGTTAAAACAGAATCCTCAAGATTGAGGAATGAACAAACAAGGGGGGGATGCAACTGTGGACTAAAGTAGACTTTTCTTCTTCTAGTAATGGAAGAACTTGTTAAATTTATATAAAGACAGTGGTCACCAGAGGTTCTGAGGAGATGGAGAGGGAAGAATAGGTAACATGGGGCATTTTGGGGTCATTGGAATTGTTCTGCATGATATTATAATGATAGATAAAGGTCGTTTTACAGTTTTTCAAAACCTATAAAATTGTGTGGTGTAAAGTGTAAACCATAATGTAAATTTTAGACCATGGTTAGTAGCAAGGCTTAAATATATCAATTGTAACAAATGTACTACACTATGTAACAACTAACATGATGTTGTTATGGGGGAAAGTGTGGAGGGAGAAGGGGGTGGGGTATATAGGAATATCCTATATTTTCAATGTAACAGTTATGTAATCTAAAGCTTCTTCTTTCAAAAAAATTAAAAAGGAAAAAGAAAAAAAATGTCTCAAGCAACAGGTAGGCAAAAGTCATTCAAAAGGTAATTTAATGGTTTGAACTCTTATGTAACTATAATTATTTACACATTAAACACTGTACTCTAGGAACAGGAAAACAGGACACTAAAGTATATGTTGAAAAGAGGGGTGCAACACCAGACCATTGCCTGATTAGGCTACACCTGAGAAATTCTAATCTTAGTATACCCTACTGCTCCTTTTCATTTTTCCCACTGGAGCACACATCCAGTGGTTATTTTTCAATCTTGTCTACAGTAGTATTACCACAAGGGCACCCTGAATCTGAACTGGAGTTGATGGTACCCTCAGGTGTCTCCTTTTTGTGGAAATCCATGTGAAATGGGAAAGGAGTGACAAAATGATGCACTAGGTTTCCCCTGGTTACTCCTGGGATCCTTAACACTTAGGTACAGGTGGGCAACATTTACAACTATATCAAATTTGTTCACAATATGTGATCTCTCTCCCTGGACTGGATGATGAGTGTCAAAAATACTTGGTTAAATGACAGTACAATGTTCCCCACAAAAGGTGTGACCTCATGCCTTGGATAGTCTGGGTGTCCATACCTGGAAATCCTCCCCTCAACTTGTTGGGCAAGAGCATCTTTTCCCCTGGAATTTAAGAGTAGGAGAGTCAGGAAGGTTGTCTCTTTCTCTGCAGTCTATCTCACAGTGATGGAAAATCAGATCACTACTGGACCCCAATGCTATAGCTTTTGCTAGAGCTACAAACCAGAACAAATTCTTCCTCTGTCAGCACTTAAATCAAGATAGTGTCCATCTCTCCACATAATTCCAGCCAACATGTCAACATGATGGTCTACATGGTTGCCCTTAGACATTTTGAGGTAATATGGGCTAGGGAATGGTTGGCGTATTATGTTCTTCATCTCCTGCAAACAGGCATAATTTGTCTTAACTTGCTAATATTATATCAAATGTTTTCCCAAAACACCTGTACCAACTTATGCATACACATGGAATATGTCCACATATCCTGTGCTCCACATCCTCGCCAAAAATTGGTGAATCCAGATATTGTTTTCCAATATACTGAATATGTAGCAGTACCATGTGAATAAGTTTTTATTTTGCTTCAAAGTCAAAGAAGAAGGATATACTGCCCTGTGTAAAACAAGATATCTGGTTTTCTTGCTCAAAATCATTTTTAAGCATTAGAAATTAAATTTTTTAAATGGTTTATAATGCCAAATTTGGTGCCCTTGTGTTACTTCTAGAGAAATAAAATCTTTATTTAATGCAATAAAAATCACAAATAGGTTTCCATTCTGTGCATTTTTTTATGTTTTCCTCCTCTTTCTCTTCCTCCTCCACTTTACCATCTTTTCCTCCGGCTCCTCAGTCAACTCCTACTATTAAAAAATTCCTTCAAATATCTGAAGATATATTCAAAATTACTTTAAATTTCTTTTCCTCATTTTTTATTTCTTCCTTTAATAGAAGGTTTTACGTATGTTGGGTTTAGAAATATTATTCCCATTGCATTTCCTTGTTGCTACTATCATTCGTTAAGAGTTCATATATGTACCCTAAATTTTGTTGAAGGTTTTTCTTGTCATATTTTGCCCTAATTCCACAAAATTTTCTTACAATACTTATAGAGAGACTTGATATCTGTTAAGGAAATCCTTTTAATTATTTATTACCTGTCTTAATTTACCACAGGGCTGCCTATGGATGCCAAAAGCACCAGTAGCTGCCTTTGGTGAAAAACATTTCTGATCATGTCTTGATTTGGACATTTAACAGTTTCTGAAATGTAAACTTTTACCCCAATAAACTAGGGGGAGGGCTGGAGGAAGGAAAAGGAGAGCTCTGTGAATTTGCAGGTCTGTGATTAAAATTACAATGCTGGGAATATTCTTTTGGAAATATGGCAGGGGAGAGTTACTGGTGTAGGGCATCAGGGCTGGAGAGATATGTGGGATACGGCACATTTGGGGCATGTTTGTATAGAATATGAAAGTTGAAAGTGTTCATCTTGTCATAGTGTGTTATCTCAGTGGGAGGAGACCCACAAAACTAACAAGAAAATATTAAACTCCCATCTGGAGAGTCCTGCTATGTTCTCAATTAGAGGGACAAGAATCTCTGGAAAATATAAGCAGTGTTTAATAAAAGAAAACAAACTGATATGTTAAATCCTCAATATTAATGCATGTAGCTATGAACTTCAAAAACTGAAACTTAGTGGTTGCCGTAGATTCCAAAGGGAGGGGAAGGGAAGAATAGAATAGATGGGACATAGGGCTTTGGAATTGTTCTGCATGATCTTGCAATGATAGGTACAGACCATTTTAAATTTTGTCAAAACCTATAAAATGTACAATGCAAAATGTAAACCATAATGTAAACCATTGACCATGTTTAGTAGAAATGCTCCAATATTTGGACATCTGTATAACAAATGTATCATACTCATGTGAGATGTTATTAATATCATGGAGAAGTAGAGGGAGAGGGGGTTGGGTATATGGGAATCCCATCTATTTTCTATGTGACTTTCATGTAACCTAAAGCTTGAAGTTAAAGTAAAAAACAAAAAATAGGACACTGGGAAAATATTTGGAAGATATTGTCACTGTACATAAAGGACAACAGATCTTATGATGATGAAAGACACAATGAAAAGCATTTATTTTTTTTATTTTTATATTTTACTTTTTATTTATTTTCTTATTTTTATTTGTTTACTTTTCTACTTTGTTTTTGGGGAGGTTTTCGGTCCCAGAAGGTCACAACTCTGGCAGGGGAGGATCACTGTTGATGGATGTCAGTGATGGGTGTATGTGTAGGGATGGGTATACCTGGGGCATGTCTCTACAGCATATGAATAAGTTCATTTGGTCATGGGGTATTGTCTTAATGGGAGGAGACCCACACAATAACCAAAAATATACAATTCTTATCCTAGGGAGTCCTGCCACATTCTATAATAGAGTAGCAAGAATCCCCCAACTACATGGGCAGTGCCTAGCAAAAGAGGACAGACCATTATGCCATGCCTTTCTTATTAATGGTTGCAATTATGAGCATTGTTCTTGTGAAATTGAAACTTATCCTAGTATTATATATTGCTTAAGAGTTACTTCTTTAAAGCTTCCTTGTTGCTCAAATTTGCCCTCTCTCTAAGCCAAACTCAGCATATAAAATGACTACTTCCACCAAGCATGGGACATGACTCCTGGGAATGAGCCTCCCTGGCACTGAGGGATTTTACCAAGCACCAACTAGAGATGCATTTTGGAAAAGACCTTGATCAAATGGGGGAAATGTTAAATACAAATGAGTTTTTATGGCTAAGAGATTTCAAAGTGAGTTGGGAGGTCATTCCAGAGGTTACAGTTATACACATCTCAGGAGGCTCTCATTGACTGTTGCAGTAAACAGTCCCTAAATCAGGGATACTCCTGAGGGCTGTAGCTTCATCTAGACACTATAGGCAGGGGAGAAAACCTCATAATATGACACTCTATCAGTCGGCCTTACTTTGGAATATATACTGCCCAATGTAACAGAGTTAGACTCATTTATAATTTCCCTACATATGGCTCTTCTGCCCCTGTTATTTGAACCTATAATTAGCACTATACTCAATAAATATATGTCCCAGAGACTTAAATCTTCAATCTGTTCAGATCCTGATTGAGACTTGAATCTCATTAGAGTTGCAACACCTACTCTCCAGTTCACTGAGCTCACCAAGATAATGAAGAAAAGGATGATGATGGAAAATGCCTATCCCCAAAACAGAGAGTATCTATAACTGCAAGCAATAGAGATCAATCCCTTTGTCCCATGGGATCTAAGCCCCTTCTCAATCAGAAACAGAGTGGGCATCGACATCCCAAAATTCTCAAGATTGATGAATGAACAAACATAAGAGGGAATGCACCTATGGGCTAAAGTACACATATTATTTAGCAACGGAAGTGCTTGTAACATTGATATAAATGCACAGGCCACCATAAGTTCTGAGAGGAGGGAAAGGAAAGAAAAGGTGTATCATGGGACATTTTTGGGACACTGGAATTGTCCTGCATGACATTGCAATGATGGATACAGGCCACTATGCATTTTGTCAAAACCTGTAAATTTAGACTGTGCAAAATGTAAGTTATAAGTAAACTATAGACCATGGTTAGTAGCAATGCTTCAATATGTGTTCAATTGTGACAAATGTACCACTCTAATGAAAGATGTTATTAATGAGGAAAAGTGTGGGAGGACAGAAAGGGAATATATAGAAAGCCCCCTATATTTTTAGATGACATTTATGTAATCTAAAACTTCTTTCAAAATAAAATAAAATAAAATAATATAATAAAATAATTTAAAATAAAATAATAAAATGCCTTCCCAATTCTGGTACTTTTTATTGGCAGCCTTTTGCAAACTTACACATTCCTTAAGGGTTTTCAGTCTATATAGATCTCAATTTAAGACTAACTTGTCAATTTCTACCATAGAATGTCTGCAGAGATTATTCTTTTGGAGTCAGTCATTCAGTAAAAGAATATAATTGACATCATTAATAATATTGAAATATTCAATCCAGAAATATCATCTACCTCTCCATTAATTTAGTTATTTCATAACTTTCAATGGTACTTTTAAATTTTTTCCACAAGATCTGATAAACCTCTTTTATACATTATATCATTCTATTATGAATTATTTTAAAATTTCATTTTCTGTTTTATTACTATTTTATTCATGTTTCATATTTCTCCATTAATATTTCAATCCAACTGACTTATTTAAACTGATTCAAATAATATGCTTATGATATTTGCACATTTTTTATCTTGCTCAATGAAATTATAGGTGCTATTACTGCAAGTATGACTTCTTCATTTCCATTTATATACATTTTATTTTCCTTTTTTTTGCTTTCCTGTGCTGCCTACTAAAGATGGTGACATTGATCTTATTTGTCTGGTCCCAAATCAATAATATTTCCATCATAGATATTTTAGCTAGGACAATTTCCTTTTCATATTTTATTATCACAGTGTTAGGATATTTCTTTCTAAATACTAGATAATGTTTTTTATATTGAATAAGAGTATTAGGATCTGAAATCTTTTCTGCAAACCAGGAAATATCCTGTGATGTTTCTCCTTTAAGCTGTGTTGTTTTCATGAATTACTAAATTTAATTTTCTATTATGAAACCATATATTTTCTGAGATAAACAGAGCTATTAATGATATATGGAATGTTTTATATGTTACTTTGATATTTTTATCTAATTTTATATATACGCTAATTTCTTTTTTGAATTCTTAATTTCTTGAACTATCCTGTTCTATGAATTCCATTTTCCCAGCACTCTTCTGCCCAGATCTTCATAACCTACCTTTTCTCATTTGGATTGTTACATTTTATGACTTCTTTATGAATATTATGCTACTTCCTCATTTCAGTTGTCTTTGGATGTGAATCTTTCATAGTCACTTCATTTATGTAGTATTGTAAGACAGGGCACATGGGCATTCAGGAATGAAATACTTAACATTCCTGACTTTTTGTTCCTCAAGTCTGATTCGTATATCCTTGGTTAAAAGAGTGTATAGGTTTATTTTATTTTTATTTTCTGTATCTCAATTCAAATGAAAGAACATGTATTTCTTATTAATATAAACTTAATATTCATTTGTAATAATCATTACCCACCATATATGTTCTCATTACCAGATAATATCAATCCTAATTCTGTCTCATTGATTTGTATCTATTTTATTCTATTTTCTTTAGTTCCTAAGTTTTGTGCCATGATAAATTCTTCTCCAGATATTGATTTTCAACCATCATTTTTGCAAAGTCTGAGCTATTTATTGTCTTCTCATTACTTCTCTGTCTTTGTATTTTGCACACCCTCATGATTTTATGGAATTGTGGTATCATTAATAGCCTCTTCATTTTCATGAAAATAATTTTTTCATTGTTACATACAAAGGTGTAGATGTTTTTGCATTTGTGTATATTTCACTATCCTAGTGATCCTAAATATTCATTTCTGTGTAAGAAAGGGCTGTGCTATGATTATGGGTTTTCTATGATTTGGAATTTAGAAGATAAACATGACTAGACAATTTTACATATGGAAACTGTAAACTGGAAAAAATGACTGCAGGGAAGGTATGGTGAGAGCATCTAATACTTCCATAAATTCCAAGTGAGAAAGAATCATAAATACCAACTAAATAAAACCATCATCTCTCTATTATTCTTTTCACTTTCTCTAGGAAAATGTCTGGGCCACTTGGATTGTGAATACATACTTGATGCCACATGCAGGTATGAGGTGTTGTCCTCAAATAGTCATTCACATCTCAATATCCATATTTAGAGTTATTTCAGTTTACATCATCTGATAAGAATTACACACTCGCCCACATTTGCTTTATTAGTTCCACATCTTAATGATATTTTCAGTTGTTTTGGTCATTATTACACTTCTTCATTAGTATAGCAATTCATATAAGCTAGAAAAAATGAAATGAATCAATTATTAAAATACTATAACAACACACACTCAGAAATATTCATACACTATTAGAAGCAATAGATAGAAAATGATGATGATGATGATGATGATAGCTAGATAGCTAAATAGCTAGCTAGATAAATAAATATTGTGTGTATGTATACCAAGGGTAATGTTTTGACAGATAACATTATACAATTAGAGTGGTTGGCTCTTCACAAGGGCAGGAAATTGTATTTTATTGTTAAAATGAATGCATATGTTATTTTAAAATCAGCATTATAGCAAATAACAAAGTAGGATAAACACAAATATGCAGAAATTTATAACACATGGGTAATTTTTCCATAACAATTTCAATATTTATGTAAAATTAGAAAGATAAGTATTAAATGATACATTCAATTTTATATTTAGTATGTTTGTGATAATTCAGTATATATATTTAAAATGCTAATATTTAGATCTTTTTATTTTGTATTTATTTACAAAATTTAAACCATTCTCTACCTCAGAAATATTGTCATGGATTTTACAAAGCAATTAGTGCATAAATAACTTTGGATAAGAAAATTACTGTGAAAAGATGGCCATCTCTCTACTTTAAAGCTAATATTTTAGAATATTTTATTTTCATGTTACATTTCAGAAAATAAATTTATTTTCTTAATATTCTAATATACCTATCTCATATATTTATGGTATGAATGCATTGTCCAACAATTTAAAATGACATTATCAAATGACAAATTTGACAAATGATTTTGTATTTTTCAAAGAAAATTACTTTAAATGGCTTTTGTTATTTGTGACAGTGTATAAAGCATTCATTTTAACTTTATATCTCTTTTTCTTCAAAATACATTTTACTTCCAAATTATTTAGTATTTCCTTCATTTAAAGTAACAGTAGTGAAAATAGTCTCAAATGCTACATTTTTCTGAAGTGAAATTCAGCTTCATTCTACATGTTTTGTTAAACAGAATTATTCTCTTTTTTTACTTTAATATAGCATCAAAAGAAATATACTGTTCATCCATTTGAAAATTATAAATGATCTTATAAATGAGCAGTGGACTTGACATGTTTTTTTTTATTTAATTTTTATGAGTTGTAAATCTCTTTTCATTAAAAATTTTAACATATACTACAGATGAAAGAATTGTGCTGTGAACACCTACATGTTCATTTTCCTTTAAATGTTCTATCACATATCTGCTCATCTATCCATCCTGCCTTCTGTCAATGTAATCGTTTTTCCTTTTTCCTATTTTAACTTCTTACCATATTAAATTTTTACAAATATAAGTAACCCTCACTCATAAACACATCATGATACATATAATAAAATTAACATTATTTAAGTATGATTTTTTTCATTTTGGCATTTTTTACAAAGAAGTAAAAATATGAAAATTAAGTTCATTTTATTCAATGAAATTTGAAAACTTTAAAAACCCTGTAACACAAATCCCTAAAAAGGAAGGGCAAATTAACAACACTTTTTAGCACATCCTTATTTTGCTCATTCGAAAGGCAGCTACTAGTATATTTAATCATTGATTTTACAATATGTCCATTTTTGCTGTTTTAAATTTTTATATGTTATATTATGCAATATGTTACATCATGCAATGTTCGCTCAAGAAATTTTTATATTCCAATTTTTTTTTAGATTCCTCCATGTACTTGCATGTATCAGTATCCTATTTTATTTAAACTGAGAAATATTATATTTTACATATGTCACCATTTGTTAATCATTATCCCTTCCTGAACACCTGTGCCTTTTCCAATTTTTAGTTCTTACATAAGCTTAGTGGACAAATTCATGCAAATTTATTTGGATATTAGTTTTCTTTCACATTGGATAAATAATGAAGCGTGAACTCTCAATTCCATAGGTTTGGTGATAATTACTTTTATAAGAAACAGCTTGACATTTGCAAAAATTTTATAACGTCTCACTCTGCCACAAAATTCACAAGAAGTTGTGTTGTGCAGTCTTATCATCATGCTGTGGTTTTTCCATAATTGTTAAATTAAACATTCTAGAGGTGTTTAGTAAAATATCATTGTGGCTTTAATTACCATTTCCCTTTAGAATATACCAAAATGGATGACCTACTGAGCCATTATACAAGACTCCATGAATTTAGAAGGACTTAATTACATTGATTATGTTCTATGACCACAACAGAATTAAATTAGATATCAAAACCAACAACTATTTTGCATATTAAACAACATATATATGAACAGTTTGTGATTAAAAAAGGAAACAGAGGGAAATTTTAAAATATATTCAATTTATCTTTAATGAAATTACAATATATAAAATTTAGTGGAATAGAAATAAAAAAACTGCATGATTAAAAAAAATTTATTTGTGAGTGCTAATCCTGGAAACAGAAAAGGTTTAGAGACAATTGTCAATATTTTAAAACTCAGGAAACCAGGGAAAGAAGAGCAAAGTGATTTTCCATGAGGTAGAAAGAAGAAAATAGTAAAGAAAACGGGGTAGAAAGCAATGATATAGAAAACAGTCAAACCACAAGAAAATATGATGAAAGCAAAAATATTTTTGAAAATATCAAACAAATTGATTAACTCTTACCTAGATTTATCAAGAAAAAAAGACAATATAAATAAATTTCCAATATAGGCATGAAATGTGGGTTAGTAGTGACAGATATTGTAAATATTTTGTATTTTTTTCTTATTATTTTTCCTCTTCCATGTCCTCCTTCTCCTCCTCCTCATTCCAAATAATCATTTCCTGCATTACAGTTCTGAACATATATGCCAAATTATTATAGTATTGCTTTCTACATTTTATTATTTAAACCAGTCTGTTTAGATTTTGAGTAGGTTGTGACAGAGGAATTAAATTTTGTATTTTCTAATATGAATAATAGTATACCTCAATAATTCTGATAACACTTTCTGAAATATGCTTGCCAATCTCAATGCAGTACCACACTGTTTATGTCATTTTTAAGTATTCCTATGTATTCCTTATTATATTGCATTGCTTACTTCTCTGTGTATGTCTCATGCTGAAATGATTACTTTCTATTGTTTATAGCAATGTGTTGTCTATTAAGGAAATCCTTCTAAATTTGTCCTCTTCAGAATTTTTATGATAGTTGAGTTTCATATAAATCTTAGGGTTAAACTGGTCATTTATCCTGAGAAAATCTACTCAGGGACTTATCCAGGTACCATTTAATAAATATAATTGACATCTTTATAATATTGAGTTTTCCAATCCATAATCATGGTCTATCTCTCCCCAAATTTATTCCACTAACATTTCTTAACATGGTCTTGTATATCTATGTTACATATCTGAGTGTAATTAGATAGATAGATAGATAGATAGATAGATAGATAGATAGATAGAACTTCAAGCTACTGACAATTGTTTCTTTTAAAATTTCACTTTCTGTCTTTTCTTCTTAGTTTTTAAATATGTGTTAGATAATTATTTGCTAATTTTATGCAACTAATGACTTTTTAAAGTCCTATTCCAATAAAATTATCATATTATCTGTGCAAATTTTTTTTATCTTTTGCATTATCTTGCTACATGCTGTTGTTTTACTTCTTTGGAACTCTAATATATTTTATTTTCCTTTTCTTACCTCATTATATCATTTCATAAAAGTGGTGAGAGCAGGTTCTTTTTGTCTGGTTCCTTATCAAAGGATGTTTACATTATGTGTATATTAAACTCAATGATGATTGACCTAAGTAATTCATTTTTATTATTACTTTTTTTCAGAGTAAAATTTTTAACTATTTTTCTTTGCTAAATTTCATTCAATATAAATGAGTATTTTATTCTAACAAATATTTTCTGTCTGCGTGGTAAAAATCATACAATATTTCTTTTCAGTTTCTCTCACGGTTTAATATATTTAGTTTTCTAATTTTAAACCATGTATATTTCTGAAATAAATATAACTTGGTCATTTTATGATATCTTTTTATATCACTCTAATATTTTTTGTAGAATTTTCATTTACATGCCAACTTATTTTTGAAAAACCTAATTTGTTGAATATATCCTCATCCATTTACTCAAACTCCATTTTGCAAGAAACTTTTCCATACAGCTAACTGTCCTTCTTTGTTAATTTGTAATAATGACATTGTATGTAGACACTATATTCCCTGTGTACAAAAATCACACTTATACCTTCAATCAATATTCTTTTGAAGTGGAACTCTCATACTTCCTTCATTTATTTCACATTGTAAAATAGTGCAAGTAGACATTAAAGAGTTTAATACTTGACATTTCAAACATTTGTATTACTACTAATCTCATTTATATTTTCCTGGTGAAGGTCTTCTCTTTAAGATCTTCACTTTATCTTGGCTCTTTTAAATATCATGATTTATTTAATCACCTCAGTTTCAAATAGAGGATAATCATACACTTAAGCCTTTCTCTGTTTCCTGATTCTTTCCATATATTGGTGTTACTAAGTCTGTCATTCTTGATCCTTGGCATGTATCTATTTCCTTCTCGTTTTGAAATGATGTCCATTTGTACATCGTCAGTTTAATTTTTACATAGTATAATTTCCTCTCCAATTTCTGATTTATTTCAACCATCATATATGTGAAGTCTGGAAGGTTTATTGTACTCTCATTATTCCATTTTCCTTTCACCTTATTTTCCTTCATATGTGTTTGTGCTAATAGATATATAGATGATATACATACACACATATACATAATCATATATATATTATATATTTATAAAATCTTCACATATCCCCTAGTTTATTAAATTAGGTTATTTTATAATAGTCTTATAATTTTTATGAAAAAATATTTTTCATTTGTGTATGCAGTTATATAGATGTTTTTCTTTTTGTATGTATATTTGTAAACATAATCATCCTAAAAACTAAATAATATTTTCTTATATAGAAGGGCTAACCCTTGGCTATAGATTTCCAATGATTTGTTGTATTATAAAATAATTCATGTCTGCAACAATATTATATATGGAATCTGTAAACTGGCAGAATTTTCTAGTGGGTAAGTCCCAAAAAATCCCAAGTGAGAATGGCTCAAAAATAATCACTAGAAAACAAACAAATAACTACAGAATTCTGTCTGTTTTCTTTATTTAGCTTTTAATTTCTATAGTTTAGGGTTTCTTTTGGGACTATTTGAATTTCAAATACATGTCTCATGTTCGAAGGGAGTGATAGGAGCTGTTCTTTAAAAGAGATGCTAGAGATAACAATTTATCCATTTACTCATTATCTCTGTTGTGTAGTTAGTCTGATATGTCAACTTGGCCAGGTAATGGCATGCAGCAAATGTTTGGTCAAACAAGAATTGGGCTAATTTTATTGCAAGGACATTTCTTGGATGTAAATCATGAGTGAGTTGATTGCATCTATGGGTGATTACATCTACAATCAACTGAGATTACTTTCAGCAATGAGAGAGGTCTTATCCCATCAGTTGACGGTCTTAAAAGTAAAAGTGATTACAGCATTCAGAGAGAGAATTCCCATCTTTACTTGAGACTTATCGAGGATCTTCATCGGAGTTCCTGTCTTGCAGTCTGCCCTATGGAATTCAGGTCCATCTATCCCCATAGTCATGTGTGACAGTTTTTTAAAAAAATCTCATAATATATACTGATATCATCTGCCCTGAGGTAAATGGCTTGCACGGCACTTCTAATCCTTCTCCTCACCCATCACTACCACACCACATTACTGCCAGATCTGTAACTAGACTAAAGTCACAACAAATCCCCAAATGTGAAGTACAAACTGTGGCCCATGAGGAACTAGTCTATATTCCAAAAGGACTACATGAGATTCCAATTTATGTAGCTAAAAATTAGAGGAATATGTGCAGGAATGGATATTAAGAATGTGGAAAATGGTTGAAGGAATATAGAGTTGATCAGGCAGAATTTATTGATATGGGCCAACTAATAACAGATTCTGTATTCAGTATTGTAGCTTGAGATGTTAGAAAAAGCTCTAACAGTTAGTTCAGGTGACTGGCTGAAACTTGGGTCAGAAGATAACAGACATTACCTGAGGCTGAAATGCCAGAATTGCCCTAGTATACTGTAGATGAGGTGAGCCAAAGGCTTAGAGAGACTGGGATGTTAGAATGGATTTATCATGGAAGAACTTTTCACCCACCTCAGGAATATACCAGGGACAAACCTTTCACCAGGACTATGATGTGTAAATTTGTAGGGCTAACTTCATCTTCCTTGAAGAGCATTGTGGTTGGTCTTATCTGAAGGCCAGATGGTACCTTTAGAACTTCTAACACTGAACTGAGGTACCTAAACTCTATGGAGATGATTGGATTCCACTTGGCAGAAGCTAAGAGCAGCACTTAATCACCTAAGATAAAGTGGGTGTAGGTACCACAATGAATAGCAAACTCAAAGCAGTGATGAAAATAGTCTGAACCACAGAATCCTAAGGTGTTGGCTAATAGATCATGGATGCCTAGGAGTAAAATAGGTGGGAAGTCTACTAAATTCCTATTTTATCTGTAAAAGCAGAAGAGTTTTAGGTCAAGTGAACAAAAGTATAACTTGAATTATAAAAACAGAGTCACAGCCCCTTAATCAATTCCCAGACTTAAGACAGTTTACAGACCTAGAGCCTCTTGAATGAGTGTAAATTGTGTCCCCTTAGGCAATAATTCTGTTACTCTGCCAAAAAATTTATGCTGTTAATCCTCTTCCCAACCTTCCTCAAAGAGACCTACAGCATATTTCCCGTGTATATGTACATTGGAGAAAAAGGAATGATCAGACATTTGGGGTATTATTAGACACTGTCAGATGTGACATTAATTCCAAAAGAGCCAAATGTCACTGTGCTCCACCCATACTCAGAATCTAGCAGAGTTCCCATATTGGTCCCCTGACTTGTGGAGTGAGGGCTTTTATGTTAGTAACAGTGAAATGGAAGCCACTAAAACTGCCCTTTCCTAGAAAAATAGTAAGTTAGAAGCAATACTGGATTCCTGGAGGGATTGCAGAGATCTGTGCCAACATCAAGGACTTGAAGGATGCAGAAGTGGTAATTCCCACCACATCCCCATTCAACTTTCCAATGCGACAAACACATCCCCATTCAACCCTCTTATGTGCAAAAGAGATGGAAATTGGAGGATGACAGTGGATTATTGTAAACTTAACCAGGTGTTGACTATATTTGCAGCTGCTGTTCCAGATGTGATAATGGCTTGAGCAAATCAACACATCCCCTGGAATCTTGTATGCAGCTATTGATCTGTCAAATGCTTTTTTTCACAATTGCTGTTAGTAAGGAACACCAGAAACAATTTCTTTTCAGATACTAATGCCATCAATATTCCTTCCCTGTCCTATCTCAGGGATATATGACATCTCCAGCCATATGTCATGTTGTCTGCAGGGAACTTGATCACCTCTCCCTCCCACAACACATCCCACTCATCCAATATATTGATGATGACCCATTGAAGTAGCAACTAATCTAGATTTATTTGTAAGGCATTTGTGTGGCAGAGGATGAGAGATAAAGGCAAGAAAAATACAGAGGACTTCTACCTCAGTATAATTTCTAGGTGTCCAGGTTTGTAGCCATGTTGAGTGAAACAAGTTTGCATTATTATTTCTAAAGTTTTAAGGCAAGCAGACTAAAATAACTTTAGTTAGAATATTTATGCTGAATGCCAACATTTCAGAAAAATCTAGAAAATCACATAGGGAGGATTTCTGGACAGAATGTTAGCCCTTGTGAAATATTGGGATTCATTCCTGATGGAAAAAAGGATATTTCATGCAAGATGAATTATAGGTAGGATTCTATTCTTAGAAAGTCTGAGCAGGAAAGAAAGTAAAATAGAAAGACAGCAAGAAGAATCTGGCTTCAAATGGACAACGAACAAAATAAATCTATTAGATTCTGAGTCAAAAGACACCCTCTATAAATGATTCTACACGGGAGGAAGAAAGGACTCACAACAATTACATACAACAATGAAAATGAGTATGGAGAAGTATAAACTATCTGATCTCATGTGGCTATATACCATTCACAAAAGAACTTCAAAGATATCCATTGAAGTCCTCAGTGACCAGTCATCTCTTAATCAACATAAACAAATTCCAAAAAGAAGTAAATCATATTAATGTCATCTAATTGGTAAAACATTTTTTCAACACTCTGGCCTCACATATTACACTGAATCTCACATTGGAGAGAGACCATATAAATGCCATCTATGTGGGAAAGCCTTCACTCAGTATTCTTACCAGAGACATGAGAGGAATCACACTTGAGAGGAAACCTATTAATGTCATCTCTGTAAGAAAGCCTTCATTAGATGGTCTACCCTGAGAAAACATGAGATAACTCATAATGGAGAGAACCCATATGAATGTCATCTATGTAGGAAAGCCTTCGGTCATTCTTCTGCCCTAAGGCAACAAGAGAGAACTCACATTGGGGTGAAACCTTATGAATTTAATCTATGTGGTAAAGCCTTCACTCAATCTTTTAACCTGAGAGAACATGAGGGAACTCATGCTGGCCAGAATATATGAATGCCATCTATGTGAGAAAGCCTAGACTTGTTTTTCTGCCCTTAGAAAATAGGGAAGAATTTATACTGGAGATAAAACCTATGAATGTCTTTCATGTAGGAAAACCTGCACCCTTTTTCCTAACCTTAGACAACATAAGACAACCCACAATGGAGAGAAACCCCATGAATGTCATCTATGTGGGAAAGCTTCACCCATAAATCTAGTTTTAGACTTAATGAGAGGATGTACATGGGCAGAAAACCCTATAATTGTAATCTGAGTGGGAAAGCCTTCACTCTGTGTTCTATAGTGAGACAACATAAGAGGATCCCCATTGCAGAGAAACCCTATGAATGTCATCTATGTGAGAAAGCCTTCACTCAAAACATGAATCAAAACAACATGAGAAAACTTATACTGGAGAGATACTGTAAGAATTTCATCTATGTGGGGAAACCTTAGCTTATTTGTGTAATCTTAGACAATATGAGAGAACTCAAATTAGAAAGAAACCCTATGAATATCATATATGTGAAGGGGTTCTGTCAATGTACCAACCTTAGTTTAAATAAGAGCACTCATACTATAAATATTTTGAATATGGAATAGACTTTAGTCCTTGACATAACCTTTAAAATTATTAGTGAAATGTCACACTGGTGAAACACTGTTTATAATAAATCTGGTAGAGGGTTCATTAAAAAAACAAAAAAGGTATCTATGTCCACCAGACATGGCACACTAGATATGAGAATACATTCTAGGGCCCTTGTACAAGAAGAGAATTGGGAAAAACTGTAGGGTATTCAAATTAATGGACTGAAATGGAGGCTTTCATACAGAGTATGAATTGGGAGATTATTTGATATTTAAGAAAACAAGAAAATAATCAATGGATGAATTCAAGCAGAGTTAGAAATTATATTATCAGAATGAGGGTAAATTTGGCTCAATAAAAAAGTTTATTTTTTATTTATTGAGCCTTGAGTTCACTTTAAATCTTTTAATGTGCTTAGATTCTCTGATCCTCTGAATACTGAAAATACACGTAATCAGAGTTAGGAAAGAAAATTAAAAAGAAATATGTGCATTCATTGCTCTCAAAATACTGCCTTTTTCTATATCCAGTAGGAGGATTCCTGATTATAAGTCATATATTGACCAATGTTTGCATTTTATTTGTGACTAAGGTGAAATTTTTTTCCATTCTGTTTTAGTATCACCTTATCCTCTATACTTGCAGTGAGATTGCAGCACATCAGCAGATGTGGACAACCTCACCATTTTCACAGAAATCCTTCTCATGTATATCTCAAGTTCTTGGGAGCTCCAAGTCTTGTGAGAACAGATATTCTGACTGATTGTTCTGGAAGCCCTGACTGATAATCTTCTAACTTTTACTGTCATTTTAACTGAACCATATCTATACTTCTTTAAAAGCAATTTATGCCTTATAGATCTTTTCTGAATTTTAGGTACTGTTCCCAAATTGATTTTGAATTTGCTGATAGGAAATAAATTAATTTGCCTTCTAAAACGTGTTGCACAAAGTTTTCCTGTATATTTTATTTTCAAGCACAGAATTTGCCTTCATCGTGATGATGTCCTAGGATTGCTATGTTGCCATTTGCCCCTCTGTACATTATGGGCTCACCATCATCCCATGTCTGTGCACACAAGCAGCTGGTGGCTCATGGTCAAATGGGCTTGGTCTAATCTGCTTCCATCCTGGGACCATATTTAGGTTTCCCTTCATTTAATCGAATGTGATTTACCAATATTTCTTTGACATACTTCAAATATTTCGGGTATTCTCTTCAGATATTCAATTTTCTGAGTCTTTTATCCTGGAAATAAGAGCTTGTATTGTTATAATATGTTCTGCCATTTTGCTTATGTCTCATATTAATAATTTTCAAAGGTGCTTAGGATGTGTTCTGTGGAAGACCATAACAAGGTCTTATCTACCTGAACCACACAATTGAAAATTTGTATTTTGCTTGTAATTTAAGGGGTAATATTCATCTTAGGTCCCATTGTGAATAAAGCTTCTCTTAAAAATCTTCTTGAAAGCCCATGTTCTACACCATTCTGTCCCTTTCAGAAAATTGATTTTCTATAGTCCGCAGAAAAGAAAGACTAATATTGCTCTAGGCAGATTATTCAACAGATGTTTTCAGTTCCCATGCAGGGATTTTGTGGATTAAAAGATTCTTAAAAATACATTTTGAAAGACACTAAATTTATACTTGATATACATCTATTCCTGTATATATCTAGTGTTTTCCTGTCTGTACATTTTGTTGTTTCTCCATAAATGACCGTCAATTTATATATCTGTTTGGTAGCTTTTCATACCCAATATCACCTCTGTTAAATTCATGCATTCTTGTTAAAAATGATTTCCACATTATAAAATGTCTTGGAAGATGAATGAGATAATCACAAACTCTAAACAAAGAACATATCTTATGGAGAAGACCATATTTTTTGTATGAGTACCTTAATGGATTCCTATATCTGTGAGACAACTGCAAGGTACTGGATGCTACCAACATGGAAGAAAATATTGTGTTTTATATTATAGGAATCTACTTTTAAAATTGCTTTCCTTGCATTCACTCTTATTCAAGGGTTTTGGCTAGGTAATAAATAATTAGAACTAAGACACAAATGCACAATGAGGAAAAATTTAGGATTTACCACTGAAACACATGCTAAACTTGGAACACAAGAAGAGCAACTTTCTTCATTGACAAGGTGTACTATAAATCCTTATCTGTAAAATCAAATACTTTTGGGAAGCTCTAGCTCTTCACCTGAGTTCTGGATGAAAATATGCAAGATTTCATCCTGATTAAGTTCAGGAATCAGTACTTAGTCTGGGGTGAGATGTAGTAATAAATGATATTAGGGTTTTCTGTTAGTACACCAGATATAGTTTATACTATGTGTTTTAGTTTCTTTGGCAGCTCAAGCAAATAATATGTGATGGGTTTGCTTAAACAATAAGAATATATTAACTTACAATTTTGAGATTAGGAAAAGTCCAAATCAAGGGATCATCGAAGCAATGCTTCTTTTTGGAAGACTGTGTTCTGGGGCTGGCTGCCAGTGATCCTTGGTCCTGGGATCCTCTGTCACATGGCAATGGACATGGCTGCCTCTCCTGTCCTATACCTTCCTACTGGTTCAGTTGGCCTTCAGCTATTGCTTCCTAGGGCTTTCTCCTATCTGTCTGATTTTCATTCTCTTTGTATAGGACTACAGTAATATGATTAAGTCCCTTCTTATTGGGTTGGGCCACACCTTAGCTAAATAACCTCATCAAATGATTCTACCTAAAATTGATTCACACCAACAGGAATGGATTAAGTGTAAGAACATATTTTTCTAGGGTACATAGCTTCAAAACATCATACTATGTGATGCATTTTCCCCAGAAATGTTATATATAAACATCCTTTCATGATAGAAAGAGATTTATCTTTCTTACCCAGAGGAAGAGCCATCATATTGAGAGCTAAACAATATATTTTGATATATTGTTTTAAATAACATTCAGTGCTTTTATTTTAAAATCCATATCTAGAAAATGTTTAGGGTGAATGAACATATCCTCATTTCACTTCAGCCTTTAACCTGCAACTGGTACAATGGACCCAAAAGGCTCATATGTTTCAGTAACTTTCATTCAATATAGAAGCAAGTAGTTTATTAATACCATTTTAATAATTATAGTAAAAGTCTATTTTTTCACATCCCTCTACTACCTGAAATATATCGCATTTTCAATATTTCAGTAATCAATTACTTCATAACGCAGCTTTTAAAATTGACTTGTTCCTACCTGTATCATCTGCACAGTTTTTCCTAAAGAAAAGACATTACTGCCAATTTTATATTCAAATAACATTCTTACAGCAGTTGGGAGTTCCATTTAAGGAACTTTGCATGTGTCAATATGCCTTTTTTCTAAAACTATTGAATTATATATAAATGTAATTTTATATGTTGAATTACTTGATAAGGTGTTCTTTAGAAATTTTGATGTGTGTGCTGAAATGTGGTTTATAATCCCTAGGGATTGTTAAATTAATAACTGTTCTAATTTTTCTTCCTTCTTGATTTTCTCTCTAAAGTTTGATATTGAATTTTATGGATCTTTTAAATATTGCATTATATTTATGTTTATGTTTTCATTAAAGTTACTTCATGAGGTAGTTAGTATTGAAACTTAAGAAGTTTTAGATCACAGAATGATTACAACTGTGACAGGGGAGAATAATTGGTGTGAGGTGTCAGTGATGGGGGATACATGACAGGAAGTTCATCTAGACACACATATAAGTTAAATAAATGTGTTTAAATGTTCATAGGGCATTGTCATGTTAGGTGGAAATTCACACAATAACAAAAGGAATATCAAATTCCCATCCTGGGGAGCTCTGCCACATTCTATAATGTATCAGCAAGAATCCCTTGAGTACAGGAGTAATTGCTAGTGAAGGAGGATGGTCCAGTGATGAGCCCTTGATATTGATGACTGTGCATATGAACCTTTACTCCTGAAATTGAAACTTAACCTAGTATTATAGAGTTCCTAAGAGTTGCCTCCATGGAGCCTCCTTGTTGCTCAAATGTGGCCTATCTCTAAGCCAAACTCAGCATATAAATACATTACCTTCCCCCCAGCATGAGACATGACTCCCAGGGAGGAACCTCCCTGGCACTAAAGGATTACTACCAAGCACCAACTGGCAATGCAATTTGAAAAAGACCTTGATTAAAAGGGGGGAAATGTAAAGAAAAATGATTTTATTTGGCTAAGAGACCTGAAAGTGAGTCAGGACGTAATTTCAGAGGTTACACTTATGCATGTCTCAGCAGGATCTCTTTGACTGCCAAAATAGATACTACCCCAAATAGCAGGGCTCCTGAGGGCTCTGGAGACGTCAAGACACTATAGTCAAGGCAGATAGCTCAGGAATTTGGTGTCTCGCCAGTGGGCCCTGCTTTGGAATTTATGCTCCTCAGAGTGACAGGGTTGGACTCATTTATGATGTCCCTATACATGGCTCTTCTTTCTGTTTAAACCTATAATTAGTAGTAAAGTTGGTAGGTGTACATCCAAGAGACTTATATCTTTAAGCTGTCCATGTGCCAGCTGGGTCCTGAATCTCATCAGAGTTGCAACACCTATTCTCCAATTCATTGGTCTCACCCAGGACAACTAACATGGAGGTGATGATGGACAACTACCATACCAAGGAGCTGAGAGAGTCTACAACTGCAAGCAAGAGAGTCCCATCCATTGGCCTTATGGGATCACAGCCCCTTCTCAATTAAAGGTGGAGTGGACATCACCATCCCAGCATCCTCAGAATTGGGGAATGAACTATGGACTAAAGTAGACTTACTGGTATTCTACTATAGAGTTATTGTGATTCTAGGAATGGAAGAAATTATATCAATGATGTGGAGACAGTGACCACTGGAGGTTTTGAGGGCAGGAAGAGGGAAAAACAGGGATAATACAGCAGCATTTTTGGGACTTGGGTATTGTCCTGAATAGCATTGCAATGACAGATACAGGCCATTACAAATCTTGACATAACCTACACAATTGGATGGGAGACAGTGTAAATTACAATGTAAACTTTAATCCATGCTCAGTGGCAATGCTCCAAAATGTGTTCATCAATTGCAGTGACTCTTCCTCACTAATGAAGGATGTTGTTAATGCCAGAAAATGTGGGAGGTGTGGGGAATGGGTCATACGGGAATCCCCTATATTTTTTATGTGACATTTGTATAATCTAAGTATATTTTTAAAAATAATTATAAAAAGAAAAAATAGAAAAAAAAAAGTTTTTCTAAGATTAAAAAAATCACCGATTTCATTTCTAAACTGGAGTAAGAAGATTTTGTCAATATATTATTGATTTTTGAATTTCATTTCTATACTAAAATAAATGGTCTTAAAAACTCTTTATATAACCTAAATGTTCTTTTAAATGTTTCAATTTAAGTGTATATATATAAATGCATGTGTATTTATGTATATATTTATTTTTATATTAGCAATGCAGCTAATTTAACCTGTTTTATTTTTCTCATAGAAAAACATCCTTTATCACTTTGAGTATATATTTACTAGATGTTTTAAAAAGTCCCACTGTGCCCTTAATTGTCTCAATATATTTGTATCAATTAAAATTGTTTCTCTTTGTTCTTTTTCAAATTCAGAATTCCTTCTAATAATTAGGAGATTTGTGTATATCTTTAAAATTGTGAATGAACTTGAAAACATCATGTTGAATGACATAAGCCAGACACAAAAGGAAAAATATTGCATGATCTAAATTTTTGGAAATAATTAGAATAGACAAATCATAGAGCCAGAATCTAGACTCTAGATTCTTAGGAGATTGCATGGGTATAGGAAATGGGAAATTAAGGCTTAAAATATACAAGGTTCTTATTTGGAAAAATGGAAATTGTTGGTAATGGATGGTGGTGAAGATAGTAAAACATTGTGAATGTATTTAAGAACCCTAAAATATATATCTGAATGTGATTAAAAAGGGAAATGTTACATTATCTAAGTAAGGTAACAGAAAATACACTAAAGAAAATCCTTTGAGCTACACTACACAAACAGGGAAACCATGGAGTATAGTTAATATTACAATTATAAAAATGTGCTGTCATGAATTGTACCAAATGTTCCACACAAATGCAAGGTATTAATAATAGAGTGGTATATAGGAATCTTGTATTTTATGCATGACTGTCTTCAACCAACAACATCTCTAATAAAGAAAAAATATTAAAAAAAATAAAGCATAAAAATAAAAAATAAATTGAAAATGAGACAATTGAAACTTTGTATCTTTGTACCTGGGAGCTACCTGGCTGATGACATTTTCTATAGTGGTATGTGATTGCATAACTGACGACAATTTGTAGTGGGCCACAAATTGCCACACTCATCCCTCTCAGGGATCAATTCACAAAAGCTGCCTACAGTTTCCCCCTGACAGTTTACTCATTTCTAGTTCAATAAAGAAGACCCTAAAGTAATTTTTAACCTGCACATGACTGCCAGCTGACTGTTCTTTGTGCTAACAGGATGAGGCTAAGATACTTATTTCTTTAATCAAATTCTAAACCAATGTACCATTTTCAAAATTACATCATCATTCCCTCTTCCAGAGGCTGTACATTTCCTATTTTTAAGGTGACCAACATCAACCCCTATTTCTGCTTCCATATAATGCTATTATCATTCTGTAGACACCAATATTTATATGTTCTCTTCCAAAGTTATTAAGATCCATCTATGAGTACCTCATCATTGTCTTCATCACTGAGGTTCATAAGTTTTTATTGTATGTATAGTTTTTTACAGTTCCATTTTCAGGATAAGTGGTAAATATATTTACCTTGTACTAAAATCCAACTGAAGATTTTAAGGCAAGGTATTAAATGAAGATGCTTGCTTTATGCATCAAAAAATAAAATGGTGAATAGATAAGAAAACAGGAGGAGCGTGGTAGAATATCAGTCATTTGATCCTCAGAACTACTCTGGTTTTAGTGATGAGATCTCCAAGCCTTTATACTTATCCTGAAGTACTAATTTCCATTTCTTCCCTTCAGTAACATATTACAGTCATGGCTTCAGCTTTAGCTGATCTTCATGTTCCAGGTTAGAAATATGACCCCACACATCCTTCTAGAACCTAGGGTATAAATTTGTCAGAGATATAAATCAAAATACACTGGGGTTCTATGGTCCTTTAGTCACTATTTGTACTATGAAAGGGTATTAAGTCTTAAGTAGGGTCAAAAACTCACAGGCATCTTCTCAAATACTGAACATTTGAGAAGCAAGACCTTTTTCCAGAAGGATAGCAGTGATGCACATTTATCTACATCATACAGAATATGAAGCTATAATCTGGGAAATGTAAATAGATGGAGTGAGCTAATTTTAAGGGAGAAAATAGAATATTTAGCCATAACGTTATTTTCCCTTTTGTTATAGGTAATCACATTTCTGACTTTAAATATTGCACCAATTTGTGACCACTAATTTCAATGACGAGCAACAACAAACATCTGTTTGTTGCTAAAAATTCATGCCTCTTGTGTATTGCCTGTATACATATTTATTTTTAATAGAGTATCCTTAGATAGTTTTTATTAATCTTAATATTTTAGTCTTCCTTCCTATAAGAGATTAATGGTCTAGTACTGCATTGACATAAAGCTTGTAATAGGCAGAGACAAGAGAAATGACAAAGGAAGGAAAGAGTGAGAATGTAAGAGAAAGATTAAGTTTGCTATAGTCTGTATTCTATTTGACATTTAAGTTGTTGCTCTGTCTATTTGGGTACAGAGTGAAGAGATGTAGTGAATACATAATTGACATGAATCCTAAGTGATAAGTACATCCTCACTGATTTATTAGGGATTCACTCAAGTATAAGACAGCCTAAGCCAAATAATACAATAATGTGTTTTTTATCTTGAGTAAGAAATGTTTTCTACCCTTATGTGATGAGAACATGCTCCTTTCTTAGCATCTAAAGCTATTATAATGTTGACTTTCAAGTTGACTCCTTTTATCTACATCACTTTTGTATGTTGAGAGATGTGCAAAAATTTCATTCTATACAAACACTATTTACTGAAAAGTATATGTTAGTTAGTACTCTATTATCACACACTACTTATGTCTCTATGAGTAGCTCAGTAGCTGTGACCATTTTTCTGTTTCACTGGTCTCTGTTTATTTCTGCAATCAAATCATGTAAATTCATATAATTTTAATATAAATTGTATTTGTGAAAATGATGATTAACATTGATATAATTTTATTTTCTTCATGACCAAAAATCTTCAAGGAAAGCAGAAATAAATTGTTGAATTTAAAATGCAGATTTTTAAAAGGAGATATTTTTCTTCCAAAAGGATAGATAATGCTGTAGAGAAATAAGACAAGGTAGAATGCTATAAATAATACTATTTTATTGGACAGAATGAAGATTTTATAGGAGTAAATACCAAATTACATATTTGACTTAGAAATTATGTTTACTGAAGATGTGCATTAAGGTCATGACTGTTTTGTATGATTTTTTTTTTAATCATTTTACTTATTTATTTCTCCCACCATCATTGTTTGCACTTGCTATGTGCTTTCTGTGCTATTCATTGTGTGCTCTCTGTATCTGTGTGTTTTCTTTTATTGGAGGCACCATGAACTGAACAAAGGATCTCCCATGTGGAAGGGAGATGTCCAACTGCTTGAGTCACATCTGGTCCTTGTTTGTTGTGTCTCTCATTGTGTTTCCTCCTTCTGTCATCTTGTAGTGTCATCTTGTGTCAACTCAGAGCATCAGCTCACTGTCTTTCTCAACTTCATTAGAAGGCAACGTGGACTGATCCCAGGATCTCTCATGTGGTAGGAAGGCACCCAACTGCTTAAGCCATATCCACTTCCCTCTTTTGTATGACTTTTTAACTAGAGGAGGGTTGTACTTTTGTGATAAAAAAAACATTTATGTAGTTAGAATCAATTTATTTGAGAAATCATGGCCAAATATAACTCAACTGACAGTAATGTCAAGGAAATAAGACCAATGGATATTTGTTTACTTTGTTGAACAAAGCTTTATACACCAAATGTATAGTATTAATTACCAAATTAAGGTATTAATTGCAATAGAAGAATCTACCATATTCCAAATAACATTTAGTGTCTAATCCATAATTAGACATTTTAACTTAAAGTAAATACCCCAGAATCCTA
>JAQZBX010017688.1:8978-35419 GCA_029593785.1 Cabassous unicinctus | reverse complement strand
AAACCTAAGTCCCAACAGGGCACATTTTCCTTCCTATTCTTTATGCTGCAGGGTAAGCTCTTTAGCAGAGATTTTTACCCCTCACTTCTAGGGTATTTGGTTTGTATCTGGGGAAGGTTAGCTACCCAAATCATGGGGATGGAATATCAAGCTTCCTTCAGGTCTCAAGTCTATTCTCCTATACAGTTTTATTTTTAACAAAACCAATATATTAATCATTATTTCACTACTTGTTATATATTTTTATTTTTTCAGAAAGCAAAGGAGAGAAAGCCTATAAAAAATTGTCTTCATCAGATACTTCAAATTTCTTTCATTTCCTTTAACTATTTGACAAATTTTCCATCTTAGAATATATTCAGATAAATGTCCATTAAGGCTAATTATAGTTTGTCAGACAATATTTGTATCAGTGATAGACAGTGTCAGCACTGATGATATGAATAAGAATCATTAACTCTTCACTTTTCTTCTTAATGATGAGCTCTGAAACTAGACATGGATGTACAGCTGAAGACTCAGCCCAAATTGTGTTCTGCAATGTTCCAAAGTCTTGGTCATTTGCTTTAATTTGATGAATCTGTAAGCTACATCTATGGGTAATTAAAAAATTAATTAAAGTAGATGCATGTTTACAGAAAAATCATGCAGAATATGGTTTCCAAATACCCACCCTGGTATTTTTCCTATTATTAACATTTTACTTTAGTGTGGTAATTATGTTAAAATTGATGAAACAAATTAATTATTATTAACTATAATCCATAGTTTACACTGGGCTTCACTGCTGTGTTGTACAGCCCCAAGGTTCTTTATAAGATTGTTATTCTGGTAACATATATGCAATCTTGATTTTCTCCTTCCAACTACATTCAAATACAAAACTCAGTGGTGTGAACCACACTCACAATGTTGGAATTCCATCACCACCATCCATTACCAAAATTTTTCTATCATTCCAAACAGAAACTCTGTACCAATAAAAGAAATCCCCATTCTCTGCTACCACCCTGATCACTGGTAACCTGATTTCTCATCTGCCCCATAAGTTAGTTACATCAAAAAGAATTCTATGAATTGGCTTATTCCACTTATTTCATTTCAGAGACATCATGCAATATTTGTCCTTTTGTGTCTGGCTTATTCTACTCAGCATGGTGTCCCACTTATAAGAACTTTGCTCCTTTCCATGGCTGCATAATATTCCATTGTATGGATATATCACAATTTATTTATGCATTCATCTGTTGATGGTTGCTTGGGTTGCTCCTATCTTTTGGCAACTTTGAATAATGGCACTATGAAATCAGTATGCAAATATCTGTTGAAGTCCCTGCCTTCAATTCTTTTGGATATATACCTAGAAGTGGGATTGCCAGTCATATGGAAAATCTATACATACGTTTCTGAGGAACCACCAAAATGTTTTCCAAAGTTCTTGTGCCATTCTACATTCCTAGCAACAATGAGCAAGTTTAGTCCCTGAGCTGTCCCTTAAGTTTGTAACCACCTAGTGATATGACAGAGATTTCCTTGAGTGATAGGAACAAACACAAACAGGCCAATGCAAAACACACAGTCTTTGCAAATAGGCTCTATGTTGCCCTTCAGTCAAGAAGGTGTGCCCAAGGCAAATGTGAAATGTAGGGTCCTCTCCACAATTTCAAAGTCCTCCCTTGATCTGGGGTTGTGCTTACTCATGGCTTTAGGATTTTCCCATTTACAAGAATTTGAATTCCCCTCTACTTCCTATGAAATAAACTTTTTACCCCTCCCTGGTTGCTCTATTACATGACTTAAATCAGGTAATCCTTTGTCCCAGGCTGCTTTAAATTAATTGTTTCTTACAGTGCTTCAACAGTTTGTAATTTGCTTTGGTCTGCAGGCCAAGATCTGGGAGGGCAAAGCATAACTGAGTTTCCTGGTATAATCTTTTTGGTTGCCATCTGATAGATGAGCACCAATATATTGCCAATGCAGCATAAATGTAGGGGTTTAACTCTGCTCTCTCCAGAACAAGGCCAGGAATCCATGATGGGTGTCCAAGATAGTCCCTTACTGTGCCAGAGATGGGGTAGGCAAGGGGCCAGCAAGTGTTTTACTCACTTCTTCTACCTTTTTTAAAACATGTATTTTCTTGATTTAGCACTTACTCAGTTACTTCAACCTTTAACTTTTTTCTGGAGTTTTGAGGAAAAGGGCTCGGTCAGTTTTTGCTAGTTGTTTAAAGATTCTGTGGGCAAACAGCACCCTAAAGAATCTTATGCCACCATATTGGTTATTTGCTTCCTATCAGAAAATTTTGAGCCAAGAAAATTGTATATCATTTTGTTACTGATCTTGGTAGACTTTTAGTCTCAGGAAATTCTAAACACTTTTGAGAACATTAAGGAGATATTAGATTAGCCTAATTGCTTTTTCCTGAAAATATTCTAGTGTACACACTAATATATAGACTTTAATGACAGTGTTTGTTTTTGGATTTAATGCATATTTGCATTATAAGAAAGAGAGTGCTGGTAGTGGCCAAAACATTAAATTCCCTGGATTATGGTGAAACATGTAGACTCTGTTATCTCATTTGTGGAATTTTTCTCATGTGAATTAATCCATAAGGGGATTCCATGGATGACTAAGCAAGAAGCTTGAATGTATGTTCCATGTACGTCATTGTCATTGGGAATGTGTTAGTCAGCCAAAAGGGTACTGATCCAAAGTACCAGAAATACGTTGGCTTTTATAAAGGTTATTTATTTGGAGTAGAAGTTTACAATTACCAGGCCATAAATCGTAAATTTCTTCCCTCACTAAATTGTGTTGCCATGTGTTGGAGCATGATGGCAGACATTGGTCTGCAAAGGTTCAGGCTTCCTCTCTTCAAGGTTTCATGGTCACAGCTTCTTCCAATATCAGCTGTAGGCTGAGATAATTCTAGCCTCTCTCCTGGAGCTCATTTCTCTCCAGGCTCAACTGCTCTGTTTGCTCCACAAGGCCAGGTGTAAACTATCATGGGAAAAGGCCTCTGCCGCATCTCTTGGAGACTTTCACCTTCCTCATGTACCTGCTTCTTTGCGTATTTACTACCTGGGGCTCCAGCATTAAAACTCCAACTAACTCCTCTGCCTTATCATTTTCTCTGTGAGTCACCACCCACTAAGCAGGAAGGTACTTGACATCCTACGACATGGCTGAATCAAAGACTTAATCATAATTTAATCAAGTAAATGTGAAACCTCTGAATCCAATAAAATATAATATGCCCAGAGGAACAGACCAGTTTACAAATATAATCCAATATCTATTTTTGGAATTCATAAACAACAACAAACTGCTAGAGGGAATATCTAGGGATTGAAATTATTTCTTTTCAAGATCCCTAAATAATTAGTGCTTTAATGTTTGGGTGTGAAATATTTGATATCAGGGATTTAAATACAGGGCAGAATTAGAAAAATGTTAATTCTGGCAGTGTCACTCAAATAGAACAAAGTTGTGCATTTTTTAAAACATTATAATGTTGCAATTAGCATTAAAGGAAACCAAAGAGGAATGAAGTTGTAGTCCATGCCCAGCAAAATGGAGAGTCATTAATACCCTTGCTTCTGAAGAGCAAAGGGAGAGGAAATAGATACTGAAGGCTGCAGAAATTTACTCAAGTTGTAGAAAAACCGCACTGCAGGATTCCTGGCATTTGGTGCAAGGATGTAGCCAATCCCTGGCAACTCCAAAGGAAGAAACAGGCAAAATGAATACTCACTGTTTTCCTCCTAATCTCTGAATCTTACCTGTACTTCTCTTTGGCCAAGCCAAATGGCAAGGGAATCTATTTATGAAAATAAAATGTGTGAGTCTCATGGGGCATAGAAAAAAATGGAGAATAATTGAGAGTAGATCTGGATAGACAGAGGAAATATCCAAAATATTCTGGAGATTCGGGTTATTTGTCCATTTTCGTGCTGTTGCATGTTTGGCCAATTCGAGGCATTAATTCTTTTGGCAGGATTATGATAGCTTAGTTCACCCAAATGTCCAGGCCCCTAAAATATCTTATATTTATATATGTCCAACAAAAGGTAGATGATAAACCCTGAGGATAAGCCACAGAGAAGCATCAATCCCAAAGAATTTGCACACTAGCTTCTGTACTACAGGATATGACTAATAAGAACGACTGTCCAAGAATGGAGTAGTCAAGCTCTACATTTCTGGTCCTCAAAGTTTGCTCATTTCCAGATTTTGATTGATTTGATGACACCAATTTATGGGGTTTAAGTCTGGGCTACTCTAAAAATGTTTATTTGGATGGTGGACTTGGTATTTTTCCAGGGAAAGACTCAATAATATTTTTTCCAGTTCCCTGTAGATCTCTCAATGGCCAACTTTGCTCAAAGCAAGGGTGCACTTGTCAGAGTAACTAATGGGTATTTCCTCTTCAAACAGTTATTCATTTAGGAATCTATTCAGGGTCTTTGCAGTGATATTTCTAGTAGTTTAAAGAGACTAGCTTTGGGAGCTGAGCAGGTCAGAAAAGTGACATGAAGAATGGGCTATTAATTTTTTCTTTTCAAAAATTCTGAGGTTCTGACTCCACAGAGTTACAATTTTCTTGATCTTGATGGTTGACTTTTAGAGAAACTTTTGTTGTTCAAAGTGTCTCAAGTTATTTTCAGGTCTTTAATATCTCAAACTAGTCATGGTAATCAAAGCAACTTTTGAAAATTGAAATAGAAGTTTAATTTGCTGAAGTAAAGGAAGTAGGATCATTTTAAACTGCATAGCCACTGCAGCAGATAGTGTAGGGCTTTCAGAGGAGAGTTTCTGCAAATTTGTCTATAAAGTGTATCAAGGATGATGTGTGGTAAAGTAAATAACTGAGTTTAAAAGCAGAGCCTTAGTTATGTGAAAATAAGTTATGGCAGTGATTAGAATAAGTCATGGTAGTGATTAGATGCAGGCCAATACAAGTCAGAGGATAGAGTTATAACAAGTCACTGATTACTGCAATTGTATCCAAGTGATCCAAGGACCCCCATCATGGAAATTCTTTGAACCATCAGAAGGACATAGCATATAATCATGCCTGATTTAAGGAAAATCTCTGGATTCAGATAGTCAATGTTATAACATACTGCTCTTCTTATTAAAAACAATAATCTGTGTTGTTTTTTTTTTAATAATCCTCAGTCACCTCCAAACACAAGTTTCTGTGTGCCTTGTTAAGTTCACACTGATCTGTGTTTAAGAAATATTTGCCTCAATAGCTTTTCTTTATTGTGATATTTTTAAAGTTTTTTCTTTTTCAATTTCATATACATTTTAGGATATTATTTAATACAAAGCAATTTTAATAAGAAATTGCAATTATTTTTAACTATCATAATTCTTGCATTACTTAATGGAGTATTATTTTGTAACTAATTTAATCTGATATTAAAACTACTACTTATGCTTGTTGAAGATTATCTTGCTGTTTTTGTGAGTTATATATTGGTTATTTTAAGTAAATGTAAATTTTCTTACAGCACTCCTTGAAGTCATCTGGATGCTGAAGTGTACAAGCTAGAGAATCATATTCTGGAACATGCACTGTTGATGGAATCATAAAATGTATGTGCACTTGGTCTGACACTTACCAGCTTTATGTAACATCCATTAGCCTCAAATTACCCATCAATGAAATAAATCTTAAAAGAAGATTTCTATTTATTTTGGAAGATTGGAGCTTATATATAAAGTGGTAGCATGAAAGTAGTATCTTTGAAAAGGGTTGATACTCTTATTATAGTCATCATCATACATGCTTTCCCTTTATTTGTTTTTCCAAGTCAGAGCTAGTTTTGCATTTTTGTTTTAAATAATAATTTTTGTTTTTGGAATGTTCTTGGATTTATGAGAATTAGCACTTCAATATATAAGAAGTTAGTGAACTTGATAATTGCTATTTGTTCTAAATACTGAAGTGAACAAAATATACAAGACATTTATCTTATTGTTTTTACCTTGTAGTGTGTAAAATGCATCCTTGAACAGAGAGGGACCCACTGAACAGATGTCAATACAGTCAATGCTATGAAAATGGAAAGATTACTCGATGATTTGTCTGTGTGTTTGTGTGGTGGGAAGTGTGGGGGAACAGTCTTTTAATGGAAGTGATTTTTGAGTTCAGATCTGAATAATGAATAGGACTTAGACAAAAGGAGAATGAAGGAAAATACAGTTTATAGTAGAAGCAATAATAAATACAAAACCCTGGAATCAGAAGGAGAAGGAACAAAAGATGGTCCCTGAGCCAGGACTGCAAATGGATAGGAAAAAGTACATAGAGATATGAAAAGTTTAGTTTGTATTTTTGTCAGTTTTTCTTGTTTGAAGATAATTACTGAAGTGTGCAGTTTGTTCTATTAATCCACAAGATTCTCATTTCCTAAATATATAAATTATAACTTTAATTCTGATTTTTTACTATTGATTTCCTTTCTTTTTCTTCAGTCTCACATAAATATTGCCGATTTGGTTTCCTTGATTTTTTTTGTGAGTTTTTCTTGATTTCCTTAACCTAGCTACATCTTGTTTTTGAAGATTAAAATTTTACGTTACCAATTAATTCCTCATGCTATCCCAATACTTGTTTTAAAACTTATCAAAAATGATCAATTTTATCATTTTCTTTATAACTACATTTTCCCTTGAGAAGAACTTTTTCAAACTTTAATTGAAGATGTTGATTCATATTTTCTAGAAATTTTGCAATTTTTTTCTCTCAAAATCATTGTTGTGTTTTCTAGGATCCTAAATATTCTAATTCTTCTCTGATGGTAAGATTCATTATTTTGGTATGAAATATCTTTAGGATTTTTGACTCCAAGATTTTACCTTATTATTTCATGTTAGTGATGCAGGGCTTCCTTTTTCTTTCTTCTTTTTCTTTTGTTTTTAAATTCAGAATACAACTTCACTATAAAGTGAATTACATTATAGCAGGTAAGTATCCCAATTTTCTAAACTTGTATAATATAAATTAGGCACTCATTTTTGTGCTGTTTTGTTTGTATTTGATCTTCTTTAGTTTTGTGGTATTTTGTGGTTTTGTTTAAGCTGGTTAGAAGGTAAAGTAATTAACTTATTTACTATGAATATACAGTCATTTTTAAATGGGTGTTATCCTGATAGAATTTGGCTTATAAGAAAAATAAAGAGTGAACTGAAATCTGGGTTTTGAAAAATTTAACATGAATTAAAACAGAGGAGGAGCATGCAAAATAATTTTGGAACTTAAAGAATTTTTTCTTAGGGACCTTAGTCTTTCTGAAAAATTGATTCCTAATCTTCAGCATTTTCTAAACTCTGAGAACAATGCAGTTCTTTTGAATGAGTGATGGAAGACATGTCTTAATCCTTTTTTTTTCGAGGTAAAGATGAATTGGTTCAATGTGGGTGCAATGGATATCATTAGTTCTGTCATGCCCTTGTTAATAGCCACTGATTATTTTGCTGATGGCTTGACATAGAGGAAGATAAGGTATCATAAGTGATGGGAACCACAATCATGTTGGAAAAACATGGAAAAGCTTTTTTTACTTTATTGGGCAGAGAGGAATCCTAAAATGGTTTTCACAATGTGTATGTAGAAAGAATGACACATACAAGGGTCGTGATAAAAGCCAACTGCACAGACTATAACCCTATGTTCTAAATGACATTGTCTTAGCATGAAATCTTCAATACATGAGAGGAAACAAAGCAAAAATAAACAATGACATTTGAATCATAAAATTTCAGATTTATTAAGAAGATAAGTGGTGAGAGTATGATCAACATGCTGAATGTCCTGCAGCTGTGGACAAGCCTTCTACAGTCTCTTTTGTTCATGATGAATGCAGAGAGACACAAGAGACCATTGCTGTCACTGTAACAATCAATACAACCATAACAGATATGAAATTATGATGTGGGGAAAAAAACAAACAAACACCTCTTAAATAGCTGAAGATGCAAAAATCCTAAATGAAATAAACTATATAATGTAATGAATCCTTCATAGGAATGAAATGCCTCAAGACTGCTTTCTTCTACTGATGGAAGATTTTGCCATGGACAGGAGTAAGCCATACAAAACTTTAGTGAACTTTTAGTGGCTGCATATGGACTTTCATGACAGATTAGGATTCCAAAGTTTCCCAGCCATAAACTGAATCTACAACCATAAGTCAACTCTTTCTCCTAAGTCCTCATCAAGGACTCAGTGTAGTAGACCAAAGCCTAGGGCAAGATAACTTATTGTCTCAAGATCAAGTCACCTGTCTCTGAATGTTTCAATCCTTCAGATTCAGAAGCATAACAATGGGGCAGAAAAGCTTAGAGAAACATCTCCAAGGTATTCCTCCAAATCTACACAGAGTATAGGGTATTTCTCCTCCAAAGCCTGGAAGCAGGCTAGCAGGAAGAGAAAAATCTCAAAGGGTACATAAAACAGGGAGACTGGAAAACAAAGAAAACTCATCAGTGTGAAGACAATGAACTAACATCTTTTTAATCCTGAAAGGGACAAGAACAAAAAACTGCCTATCTAAAACTCTTTATGCAGTAAAAATACCCATTAAAAACAAGGTGGAATAAAGTCATATTTTTATGCAGAAAAAAGTGGGATATATATTCAGAAGAACTGCATTTAAATAATGCTGAAAAACATCTTCATGCTAAAAAGGTATGATACCAGGAACCTAGAATATGCAGAAACAAAGAGAAACAGAAAGTGTAAATATATGTGAAAATATTTAAAAATCCACTCTTTTCTTAGACAATTTACATGTATACGTATATTTTGTATTTATTAATTGTCTTTACAAAATAAAAAGAATATTGGAAATAAAGAAAGGTAACTCATTTCCCAGAGACAAAATAATTTTATATGTAGAAAACTCCATGGAAGCTTTTAAAACTTCTTGAATTAGTAAATGGATTTAGGAAGGTTTCAGCATATAAGGTCAATGAACAAGGCTCATGTGCTAGCAACAAATAATTGAAAAATGATGTAAAAGTAATTCTATATATAATATCATCTATAACACCAATACTTAGGAATAAGTCTATCAAAATATGTACTAGACCTATACATTAAGAACTTTAAATCCTACCTATGAAATTAAAGAAACCCTAAATAAATTGAGGGATATACCATGTTCATGGATTGGAAGATTACATCTTGTTAAGATGTCAAATTCATATTCTTTGCCAGTTTCAATGAAATTCAGTCCAAAATACAACAATCTCTTTTGAATAAAGTGTGGCCATGAGACCTGTACTATAGCAAGGTGAGAGACAACTGACAGATAAGAAAATTTATTCCATAATGGAGTGATTTATTTCCTTTGAGAAAAATTGAGGAACATTCGGTGTTTTTGTAATGGACAAGCCATTTGTTTCATGAAAAATTTCATTATTACTTTAATTATGTTTTCATTTCTATTTCTGTTTCAATTATCTTAGACTTCCAGATATAATGCTAGTTTGGTTCCTTGATTTCTTTTAAAAGCCATCAAGTTTGCATGAGGTACAAAATTTCATTGCTTAATTAGCTATATTTTGAATTTGGATATTTACACTTTGTTTTAGCAGTTGTGTATTTCCAGTGTTATTTTTATAGCCCTTGATATTCCTCAATGCAGTAATCATTATGATCTTGTTCTTACCATTTCATATACCCTTTGAAAAGAGCTTTTCCTCACATTAATTTAGGATATTTTAAATTCTGCCTAATCTTTTGACATTCTATGTGTATACGTATATGGGTGTGTTTATGAATATATACCAGGATCCTAAATATTCAAATTCTGCTTCCATTTAAAGCACATTTATTTGAACATGTGTTTATTTTTTGTTTATGTTAATTATTGATTGTATCATGTCACTTCTTGATAATGCGGCTTTCTCTTATTTAAAAATTTTAGACTTAAAGAAATAAAACGTACATTAAATACATTCTGAGATATTTTTAATTTTGTTTTAATCCATGCTTAGAACTCATCCTGTCAAGAACAAGGCATTTGATAAATTTTAATTTAATGAATTGTATTTTTCAGAAAAACATTTAGATTGGTTGAGGAATTAAACACTTTCAACCTAGTGTTTTCTTACAAATCCAAAAATTTAAGATGAGTGCTTTTATTTTCTTTCTTTGTTTTTCATTTTTTAAATTTTGATTTCAATTTTTGTTTACTATATTGGAAGTAAAATCAGGCTTACATTGACTCAAAAAATATTATGATGTTTTCTAATTATGGTTATTATATTAAAAGAGGTTTATTTGCAAGGGCATTCAAAGAGTAAATTTTTGTGTTGTGGTGTGAATTTCCATATGCAATCATTGTTTAAGGAGGTTAATTTGGATAGAATGCAGATCAAGAATAGACTTCATTCTCTCCCTTGTTTTAGGTGTAGTATCAGTAACATTATGATTAAGGGTTGACCTCTAGCCACATCTCCATCAGTCAATACCTGGTTAAGTGGAACATAAGTTCTTTGTTTCCCATATCTTTTTCCTCCCACTCCATAATCCTTATAATAAACCTAACAGATCTTACCATGTGAGAGGTCTTGCAGTAAATACTTCCCATGAATTATCTGGCTGGAAAACATATCTGGAATACATACCTCCTTGTATTTCTCCCCTTCCCTACTCTATCTTTACACCCCATCCTCCAAATTACCTGGATAAGACTACTTATTTGTGATTTTCACTTTGAGCATCACTGCCACTGGAAAGTCTTTTAAACTTTCTGTCCCAAGGTAAGTGGGTGGGAGGAATAGAATAGATGGAACATGGGGCATTTTGGGGGCGAAGGAAGTGTAAATATCTTGCAATGATGAATTCAGGCCATATTAAATTTCATCAAAATTTATTAAAGTGCATGGTCCAAAATGTAAACCATAACATAAACCATTAAGCTTGGTTAGTAGCTATGTTTCAATATTTGTACATCAATGGTAACAAATATACCATCCACATATAAAATATTATTAATAGGGGAGAGGGGGAACGGAAGAGGATGTTGGGTATATGGAAATCCCCCATATTCTTTATGTGACTTTTCTATAACCTAAATCTCCTTTGAAGACAAAATGAAAAATTAAGGCACAAGGGGAATAAACAGAAGAAAATATCACTATACATACAAGACAACAGATCTTACAGTTATGAAAGACATAATGTCAAAAAATTATTTTAATGTGTTTTTCATTATTTTTTATTCTAAATTTTTTTATTTTAAAAAAATTTGCATTTTATTTCTTATTTTTAAAAATATTATTTCATTTTCTTATTGATTGTTTAAGTCTATTTTGTTGGCTTCATTTTTGAAGAAGTTTTTGATCGCAGAAGGCTTACAACTGTGACAGGGGAGGAACATTTGTGTGGGGTATCAGTGATGGTGGATACATCAGAGGAGGGTCATGTGGGCACATATATAAGGCACATAAATTTGTTCAATTGCTCATGGGGCATTGTCACAGGTGGGTGGATTTTCACACAATACCCCAAAGAATATCAAATTCCTGATCTGGGGAGCTCTGCCATATTCGCTAATGGAATAGAAAGAATCTCCTGAATACAGGAGCAATGGCTAGTGAAGGAGGATGGGCCCTTAATATAGCTGACTATACTTATGAAACTTTAGTCTTGAAATTGAAACTTAGCCTACTATTATAGGGTGTCTAAGAGTTACCTCCTGAGAGCATCCTTGTTGTTCAAATGTAGTCTCTCTCTAAGCTGAATGCAAATGCATTACCTTCCCTGCAGTGTGGGACATGACTCCAGGGATGAGCTTCCCTGGCACCGAGGGATTATTACCAAGCACCAACAAGCAATGCAACTGGAAACAGACCTTGACCAAAAGGGGGAAAAGGTAAAGACAAATGAGTTTATATATTTAAAAGACTTCAAAGTGAGTAGGGAATTCATTCCAGAGGTTACGATTATGCGTCTCTCAGGAGGATCTCATTGACTGCCAAAGAATATACTACTTCAAATAGTGGGGCTAATGAGGGCTCTGGAAATATGCAGACAATTTAATCAGGGTAGATAGCTCAGGAGTTGGATGCCTTGCCAGTGGCTCCTACTTTGGAATTTATGCTCTCCCATGTGGCAGAGTTGGACTCAATTGTGGTTTCCTTAAACATGACTCTTCTGACCCTTCTATTTGAACCTAAGGTTGATAGCTGTATGTCCAAGAGACTAAAATATTTGGGCTCTCATGTGCCAGCTGGGCCCTGAATCTCAATGGAGTTGCAACACCTACTCTCCACTTCATTGGACTCACCCAGGACAAGAAGATAATGATGGACCTTGACCATCCCAAGGAACTGAGAGAGTTTATAATTGCAAGCAAGATAGTCCCATCCATTTGCCCCATGGGATGAAAGCCCTCTCTCAATTAGAGGTCGAGTAGGCATCACCATCCCAGAATCTTCAGGATTGGAGAATGAACTATGGACTAAAGTAGACTTACTGGCATTCTACTATAGACTTATTGTGATTCTAGCAATGGAAGAAATTATATCATTGATGTGGAGACAATGGCCACTGGATGTGCTGTGGGCAGGGAGAGGGAAAAACAGGTGTAATATGGGGGCATTTTTGGCATGAAAATTGTCTTGAATGACATTACAATGACAAATACAGGCCATTATATATCTTGCTATAACCTACAAAATTTTGCAGGAGAGACTGTAATCTACAATGTAAACTATATCCATGCTTAGTGGCATTTCTCCAAAATGTTTTCATCAATTGTAATGAATGTACTACACTGTGAAAAATGTGGTTAATGTGGGAAAATATGGGAGGTGTAGGGAACAGGGCATATGTGAATCCCATATATTTTTATGTAACATTTATGTAATCTAAATATCTTTTAAAAATATATTTTAAAAAACCCAAAACATAAAGTAAGCAATAATTTAAACTAACACATCGCCAAGGATGATATTTGACAGAGAAGCACACCAAAAGGTCCTCAGCCATATTAGCTGTTAAATATATGCAAAGTAAAATCACAAGATATACCACTACACTCCTACTAGAGTCCTAAGAATATAAAGACTGATCGTACCAAGGATGTGGATGAACTATACACTTCTTCACTGCTTGTAGGAATGTAAAATTATGTAGCAACTTTGAAAACCTATTTGACAGTTTTTAAAATATTTGAGCATATACCCTCCAAATATTTTCCTAAGTACTTACCCAACAGAAATGAATGAAATTGTCATTAGAGACTTTTACATGGATATTTATAACACATTTATTTATAATTAGCTCCAAAATTGAATTAACATAATATCTATCAATATGTAATAAATTGTGGTATAACCATACTTTGGATTTTATCTCAGAATTGAAAAGGAATGAACTGTAAATACTGGGAAAAAAATCATGAATGACTCACAAAAGAGTATTCTGAGTGAAATAAGCCAGATGAAAAAAAAAGTACATGTATATAAAATTCTAAATAAAGCAAACGAATCTATAGTGACAGAAGAGATATCCCTGCTTTTCTGTGAATGACAAAATTGGAAGATGGGCAGGTAGGAGAGACCAAAGAGTGCACAAGCAAATTCTTAGGAATCATTGATATGTTCAAGGTTTTCTTTGGGTAATATCTCTGTTGGCTAGACATATGTCAAATTTTAACAAAATGTGAGATTTATATATGTGCAGTTTACTGTATATCAATAATAATTCAATAATGTCTAAACAAAATGCCAAAAAATGATAGATAAGACTGTATAAAACCATCAAACATATGTAGAATTCAGGCATAGATACTTTTAAGACTCATTATAATGTTAAAATATATAATAAGTATAACTGTAAGAAGAAAGTAAGAATAGAATTAAAAATAACGTTCTCTAATGTTTTAATTACAGTGGAAAAATTTTTTAATAAACGAATCTTATGGCTGTTTTATAACAGTGTATAATATTTCTAAAAATAAGTTAACATTTTAATCTACAATTTTCATTTTTAGCAATTATTCTCAAATATATTGAAAATATTACTCTAAATATCTTTTGATAGAATGTTTGATAAATGTGCAAACTGAAAGAATATTATAAAATGAATTCAGACACTGGTAAATAAATACCTACATCTTCATACAGCCAACTTGATTAAGTATGTTAAATTGCAAAGATCAGAAATTTATGTGAAAAATTAAGATCTGTTTAAAGATATAAAAGCATATTTTCCCCCATCCAATGATAGCATAATGTTACAAATCTTTATTCATTTGTGAATAGTTTCTTTAATTTAATGTGTGTGTTTAGAAAGGAAAAATCTGGAAGGTTAAGGTCTTAAATGTAAGCAGTAGCCTCATATAATCAAATAAACTTTCTCTGCTTGTCCGAGTGAAAATGCCCAATGATAATAAAAAATTCATATCCCATAATAAAAGATTATGTTTATAAAATAACGGGTGTAATTTAACAAATGCCTTAGTAGATGTGAAAGATTTATAAACATGAGCTATGTTACTAAGTAACAGAGTTGCCCTCCTGACCTGAGTCTGATGCAGATGCATCATCCCCTGTCTCCAGGGACACAGTCCCCAATGAAGCCTGCATTCTTGTTTTTTTGCCAAATTACAGTTATTCAAAAAGTTCATTAATGATTCTTGAATGTATGTCACCAAGGAACATTTTAATCACTTAGTGGCATATACATCAATATTTAAAAATCATGCTCCAAAAGGTAAAGCATCCCTGTTTCTGAATATCATCTCTTCTATCTTTGAATAGATTTCCTGACATTCCTGCCTTTAAATTAATTTATTTTCTTTTCAATGATGGAGATAGTAAGAAAATGTTGGGCACTAATAGCTCTAAGCCTATTCTCAGGTAGTCTGTCAGATTTATTGATGATCGCAATCTCAGGGAGCTGTATGCATTCCCAGACATGCCAGTAAAGGTGAAGATATAAATGTACTCATAAAATATCACTTCAACCTTACATTCTTAATATTGCCGTGTTCAAACAACTAACAGAAGCTTTGATTTACTAACAGATGAGCAAGTATGATGAAATTTTTCTTGGATTATAATTCCCTTTGCAAAATTTGGTCATATTTTACTCCTGAGAAGAAAATGGCTTTCAGCAATAATTTCTATGTTTTGTAATGTAACCAACATATATTTATTCATCACACATCAGTTTTTTAGAATTACTCTAGTAGATAAATGTCAGTGTTGGGGAGGCTTTTTTGCATAAGACAATAATAAATCCACACCTAACTTAATATAAGAAATATCCATGGCAACTTTGGCTATACATTTAACCTCAAATTATAATTAATAAATTATTTCTGTAGGTACGGAAGTCTATCGGCAAGTACTTTACCCTCATCCTCCAAAATGCATAATATATTGGATGAAGTGACAGCAGCTTATTAAAGAACTCTGTGTTCATTTGACCATTTGATTGTCAGTAAGAGTGCATAGATATCTTTAAATTATGCTTTATACATTTGTAAACTTTTATTGTATAAGAAGTTGTAATAACTTGGGAAAAGAAGATATAGTTTGAGGATGGAATCAGTTGCCACTTTGAAGTCTAAGTAAGGTTTCACAGTGAAGTGTGCCTTGACTGAGATATTAGGAGAAGGATGGAAGGCAGGTAGAGGAGCTACCACATAAAAGCTCTTCTACATCTTGATATAAATAGTTGATAGCTGTTGAAGGAGAGACCAAATTCCCTAGGAGAGTTCTAAATGGCAGGAAATCTATGGCCTCAGTCAGTGCGTCTTCCCTATTTTGCTACCTCAGTGAAATACACAACACTCACAGCCAAGTCAGTCCACATTCAAAAGAAGAGAACACAGTATGTTAAACTTTAAAGTGAAATTACTCATGAAACAAATAAACAGGACACAAAGGATAAAGATTTCTGTACTTTGACGTCAGAAAACCCATGCCTTGTAATAATGATTGCGTATTGGAAATATTTGAATCCCTTCTGATATAATTAATGGTTGACTTGAGAAATATCTGTGGAGCAACCTAAACACAAAAATAAAAGATTCTTGAGTCTGCATTAAAACTGTTATATTAGGCAAAAAATATTATCAAGAAGAAAATGTAATTTATTTTACTGGAAAATCAAAGGAAATAGAAGGCAGTCATCTCTTTGGTCAGAAGTAAAGTTTATATGCATATTAAAGAAAAATATACATATGCTGAAAAAATATGGTTATGTCAGGTGGAGGAGAAGAGCTTAGGGTGGTTAAGGAGAATTAAAAACACTCATCTAAAAATCAATAAACAAAAATATTGCTTTTGATCAGGCACTTCAATTTCTGCTTAGAGTTTGTATAGTGAGCCCAAATTATCTGTTATTTATTAGCATTATTTTTAATAATAGAAATTGTTAAGAAAGGATATGAAATAAATGGTGATATTTTAATATTTAATTGGTGAATAGGGCATAATTCTTGAGAGCCAAAGGACATTGGTTCTTCTCATGAAATTACACATAACCTGTGAGGTATTATAGCCACAAGTTAAAATCCTAAGCAGAGAATGGAAGTAAAACATTTTTTAAAAAATGGAATGGCAAATAAAATATTGAATATGTTAAAATGTAGGACAGTTCCAATAATGAATAAGAAAATGTCTCCAAATTTCACATGCAGCTTGAACAGAAGTCAGCCATCAGTGATGAGAAATGGGACAACAACAACATTCATTCTCCTGGGACTGACAGATGACCCTCAGCTTCAGGTTCTGTTTTTTATATTTCTACTTCTCGCCTACATGCTGAGTGTAACTGGGAACCTGACCACCATCACACTCACCTTTGT
This sequence comes from Cabassous unicinctus, assembly GCA_029593785.1. Taxonomy (NCBI): domain Eukaryota; kingdom Metazoa; phylum Chordata; class Mammalia; order Cingulata; family Chlamyphoridae; genus Cabassous; species Cabassous unicinctus. Next base: position 18,569 of record JAQZBX010017688.1, on the reverse strand, counting down.
GGATCCCAATCTGAAACCGCCCATTTACTTTTTCTTACAAATTTTTTTCCTTTTTAGAGGTTTCCTTCACATCTGCTTGTATTCCTAGACTTTTATATAACATAGCTTCGGGTGACAAGGTCATTACCGATAATATTTGGGTCATCCAAGCATTTCTTACTGACCTCTATGCAGTGTCAGAAATTTTTCTCTTTGCAGCCATCTCCTATGACTACTATGTGGGAATCTGCAAACCCATACACTATGTGACCATCATAAGCAAAAGTGTCTGCAATTTTCTCACCATCTGCTGTTGGACAGGTGGTTTGTGTATAAAAATCACACTATTAAATATGTTTTTAAAAATGGAATTTTGTGACTCTAACATCATTGACCATTTTGCCTGTGATACATTTCCCCTAGTGAAAATTGCATGCTCAGACACATGGCTCCTGAAAGAGACAGTGACAATCTGTGCTGTGCTGACCCTGATTATGACTGTGACTTGTGTAGTTCTGTCTTATGCTTACATCATCAAGACAATTTTTAGATTTTCCTCAGTCCAGCAAAGGAAGAAGGCCTTTTCTACCTGTTCTTCCCACATTATTGTGGTTTCCATTACCTAAGGCATGTGCATTTTCATCCATATTAATCCTGCAGCAAAAGATTAATTGACCATTAATAAAGAAGTTTCACTGATCATTTCTTCTATTTCACCTACATTGAACCCATTTATGTATATCTTGAGAAATAACTAAGTTAAGAAATCCTTCAAGGACTCAATCAAAAGGATAGAAATTCTCTCTACTAAGTAATGAAAATAGTATGTAAAGAAACATTTCAAAAGAAAAGATTTATTTTTATCATTTATGACGCAGGGCATTTTCTCTCATTGCTTATAAACTTGTTTCTGTTTTCTATCAATACTATTGTTCCATTAATTTTCTCAACATTTTTGTAAAATATTTTCCATTGGACATTCCTCCAACGAATCCTGCATGCTCACTTTTCATACAAATAGTTGAAAACTTTATATCTCAATTAGAAAACATTAAAATACAATTCTTAAAAAAATAACTTTTGGAATGAAATTAACTTCATAATATTATGTTTTAACTTAGAGTAAAAACCATTATTTGATCAAATATAGGGTAACATCCTTTGAAGCACTACTCATATATATCACAATGGCATCCAAATACATTAAATAGGAGTAATTTTATGTAAAAAGTCCATAAAGGATGAATTAGGGTTAATATGAAAATGCAAAGAACAATCAGGAAGAAAATAATAGCTCTTACAATAATGAGAAAATGGAAAATTAAGGTAACCTCAAAATGAAAACACATAAAAATACTGCATAAAATTTAATTAAGATACTCTTGAATCTATAGCTGAAGACTTTGCAAAGTTGTAAATAAGTAATCATAAAGATGCAACCTAAGTAGAGAAATGAACTATAAAATGACTTTTGGGTGCTCAGGAGAGCTTATGCTAGAGGATGGGAGCAGGGGGGTTGTATTTTGGATCCCAGGGACTTAAGTGCAAAGTCTCAGAATCTATATGGTGGCAGCACATGAAATGACAAAAAAGAGTAAAGTCAGAACTAGCAAACAATAGCACACTCGATGAAAGTTTGAGTTAGAAAATATGCACATTTCCATAGAGTACATTTTTTGGAAAAATATTGTGTGCCATGTATTAGCTATGTGTGACACCCTGTACCTACAGTCAACACAAATTAAGTCCTTACAGTTCCAGTTTTCTCATATAATCTAAATAGTTATGTATAATTTAGAAACCCACATCAATATAATTCCTTGGAAATTAAGTTATTCCCATTTAATTGATTACTGGCCTGAAAGCATTGAAATGAAGTGCTTATAACCCAATTAAATAAAATTTGGATGCATATTAGAAGATTGTCTGAGTTTGTTGAGCCATCATTTGCTGCAAATTGATAACACCTCTCTCCTCCTAGCAAATATCTCTGAACTATAAATGGAAATTGAATAGAAGTTAGGGTTCAAAGATGAATAACCACAGAATAACATTTATTCTGCTGAGACTGACAACCCACAACTGAAGGTTCTCATTTTCATTTTTCTATTTCTCACCTATATATTGAGAGTAACTGGACACCTGACAATCATATCCCTCACATTCATGGATTCAAATATTAAAACTGTCATGTACTTTTTCCTACAAAATTACTTCTTCTTGTATGCCCAGATACTTCTACAACATATCAACAGGTGACAAGAGAATCACATATGATGATGGTTTCATTCAAAAAAATTTTATACAGAATTCTTTGTTTTGTCAGAATTTTTTCTTCTGGCCATTATGTCCTATGACTCCTATGTAGCCACCTGCAAACCCATTCATTACATGACCATCATTAAAACAGTGTCTGTGGAAGACTTGTCATGTTTGCTGGACAGCTGGTTTGTAGATTTTATTCCCACCATTTAACATGGGCCTAAATCTGGAATTCTGTGACTCTAATGTCATTGAGCAATTGGTTGTGAAGTATACCCCCTTCTAAAGATACATGGCTCATAGAACAGATGGTCATAATCTTTGCTGTGCTGATCTTTATTATGACACCTATATGTGTACTTCTATGCTATTCATCATCAAGCCTATTCTATGATTCCCTTCTGCCCAAGAAAAGAAAAAGGCATTTGCTACCTACTCTACCCACATGATTGTCATCTCCAATCCCTATGGCAGCTGTATCTTCATCTACATCAAACATCAGCAAAGGAATCAGTGACTGTTAATAAGGGTGTGTGAGTGTTAACTACTTCCATTGCTCCTGTGTTGAACCTCTTCATTTACACCCTGAGGAACAAGCAAGTAAAACAAGACTTTAATGATTCAAACAAGAAAATTGCATGATTTTCAAAGAAGTAACAGAATTCACTTTTGTAGAAGAATAAAAATTTCATGAAAAATCATTAGTCCCTAATATCGTTAACCTTTTATTCCCTTCCACCAATCAGTGTTACATTTCTTAGTAAGAGAATATGATACATTTTCAGGGAACAAAAACGACTTCACATTTAACCAAACCTTTAAAAATGCAATAACAAAAAACTGAAAAACAAAATAAACAGAATCAATGAGTTCGTCTTCATAAATATTCTAGATTGAATAATTTGCTACTTGCCTATACCATTTCCAGGTTTTGAGTTGTTTTGTTATTTTAGAAACCATTCCATGTTATTTTAGATTTTATCTTAATGAACTAGGCTAATTGATGATATAAAGACCATTGCTTTAATATAAAAAATAATTATTAAAATGAAAACAATACTGTTAACAGCGTTTATTTTTGCATTGTGATGACAATTATTTCAACAGCTGCTATATCAAAAATGCTGCAAACTTATTATGTTTCATACAAGTTAATAAATTTATAAAGGTTTTTTTTTGTATCTTTAAGACACTAATAGAAAAATTGATGTTAAGGAGAGTTGAATAATGTTAGGAAGAAATAAAGTCAGGATGCAATTCCATTTTTATCAGACTCTAAAGCCTGTGTTTGTTACAGCATAGGTTGATGCAATGACACACAATTTGACATCATGGTATGCTCAAAGGACACCTTAGAAAAATTTATACTGAAACAGTTATAGTTTAATTCAAGAAAACTAAAATTTATGTGGTTTTAATATCAATAATTATCAAATAATAGCATACATTTTAATGTCTTCATGTGTATAGAGTAGAATGGGAAATATTTATTTCATTAGAATATTTCATATCATAATTACAAAAATAAATTTATACTTTAACATAAAGCAAAAAGAAGCAGACAGCTTTGTTCAAAAAAGCGAAGTCAAAAGCAAATGTACTCTTTCTTGAGAAGGTAGCTATAAGTGGAATGACGTATGAAATGGTATACAGAATAGCGCACATATTAATCATAATTATGCAACTTTGCAAGGAGGCCAAGAAAAGGAGACAACAGATTACCAAAAAAGCCATTGTCTGTGATCAATTAATTTCAAATGATTCAAGGATCTGTAGAATTTATTGGACTCCCTCTAGGCACTGACATTCTTACGATCAGGTGTTTTATATATGTTCTGCCCTAATGGATCCTCAAGAATGATCCTTGAAATCATTTCCTTTCAACAATATCATCTAGATTTTGAGACCATTGTCTTATACTAGCTTTTAATTTCCACACAACAAGGGTTTTATTCTAAATGATTTTTTCCAATACCACTCTTGTCCATATTACCAGATGACAAAAACTCTTTTTTGATATTCCTTGACTATAAACTTTGTAATGGATACCCATACCATCATTATCCTACCTCTTCATGTAGTAGGATTAATTATATAGAAAATAAACCATCAAAATAATGAATTTACATTGAGCAGTCTGACCGAGGTGGGCCCTGATCTAGCTGATAGCTTCTTGAATGAATGGTGAGTAAAAGAGGCCAAATTATTCTATACACTATGAAGAAAGGAAATTCAGCCATCCCTGAAGGAGAATATAATAATGGCCATGTTCTAAGTATAATCTCGGTGTGAGATCTCTGATCTGTCCTATCCAGTCCCTCTCATTGCCAGACCAATAAATCTAGCTGTGGGCACCTGGATCAAATCCTGTCTAAAGCTCTCCAAACTCATTTTATGAAACAACTACCATAATATGCTTATGAACATATTGAAAAATATGAGTTTTTAGTAAATGTGAGAAATATATGAGTCTACCAAGCTCCATTGAATTTCTAAATTGAAAAAAATTCATCAAACAAAATTAGCAGAGATAGAGCATTATTTATTCCTAATTCTGTAAGTCATTTAGACCAGCTCAAGTAGGACATGCATTAGAATAGGCTCTATCAATCTGAGCTCAAGCAGTTCTCTCTAGAAGAACTCTACTTGTATGCAATAGGTTCAGTAATGACAAGCTACAATTAACTTAATCCCTTGAATCTTTGAATATGTGATCTTACGTGGTAAAAGGGAATTGGCAGATGTGAAGTTGTGAATGGTAAAATGAAGAGATTTTCCTGGATTATCTAGGTGTGCACAATGTAATAAAAAAAGTTCTTATAAGAAAAAATCAGGAGGATCATGTTACCAGTAGAACATATGACAAAGGAAGCAAGGTTTTGGAGGGATGCAAGGAAGGGATCATGAAAAAAGGAATGCAGATGATCTTTAGAAACTGAAAAAGGAAAGGATGCAGGTTCTTTCCAGAAGCTTCCAAACTATTGGAAGCCCTGCCAAACTATTGATATCAGACGTCTGACCTGAAGAAGTTAAGTGAATAAATAGGTTCTGTTTTAAGCAACTAAGACTGTGGTAATTTTTGACTGCAGTAAATAGGCTGAATTTTTATGGCTCTCTATCGTCACTTTTAGAATCTCTTTACTCATCATTAGGAAAGATGTGATGGTTTCTTAAGTTTGGGTGCATAGGATTTCTGATCAGTCAATTCTGAGGGACATTTCTGGAAGTTCTGGTTATTCAACTGGAATTTCAGATAATCAGTACCTTAGAAGTAGGGGTAATATAAACCTGGAATATAATAAGTATTCTCAACCCACCTAGAAATGCTAGTCTCAAAAAATCTAATAAATATACAGATAAATTTTCCATCTGATAGAAGAAAGAATCAACCTTCTCTAAAGAAAAATACATTCACAAATATCCATCATATCATTAAATCTACTTGGTTTACAAAGAAGCAAGACTTGGAAGCCATAGTCAGAACACCAACAGTCAACAGTAAACAACCCTAACATGATTCAGATGTTAAAATTAACAGAAATGTTAATTGAAACAGTTATTACAAATACATTAAAAAATGTAGTATAAACCTTGGCATACTGAATAAAGATTTGGGAAAGAACAGCACACTATAGAAACCATAAATATAACCAAGTGCAATTTCTAGTACAAGAAATGAAATATCTGAAATAAACAATTCTGAGTAGATGTAAGATTGGCAGAAGAAAGTGTGAGTGTGTTTGAAAATATAAGAGGGGAAATTATCCTAATTTAGAATAATATAAAAATATTGAAAAATATGCAGAATTCTGTCATCTGTGAAATAGTCCCATGCATGTATACTTAAATGCTCTGAAAAAGAGGGAATTTGTAAAATAAAAGGGTTGAAATCATAATGATTGAAAGTATTTCAAATTTGGTAAAATACCAAAGTTCTAAGAAGATTAAATATGAAGGATAAAGTAAACAAATCATAGTTATATATAGGACTTTGAGTATTTCCAATCAGTATTTTTGGTGAAAGAGAAGTGGAAATGTTTGTTTAATATTATGTTGTCTTTAACATGTAAACAGTGACCAAAATAATAAATATCTCTATATATATGTGCATACGTATGTATGTGAAAAATATATTCATATAAATATTTGTGTATGTGTGTATGTATTCATGTATGGGAGTAATATTTATTATTACTCCCATACCTTATTACTTCAACCCTTTTTAATAATGTAAAAATAAATTTACATTATTTTTGTATACTCAGAAAACCTGTAGAATTTTAAAGAAAAAAATTTAATGCAGGATTACTATAGCATAAAAAAAGTGATTCAAACAGAGAGAAGAATGGGTAAAAGGAGGCAAGGAATACAATAAAGAAAGAAAAATAACATCTCAATTCTCAGACAGTCACACCAAGTTCAAATATTAGAAGACAGCATAATAGTAATATACATTTTTTTAAATTGGTCTATAGGTTCCATATAATTTTTATTATAAAGCTCAGTAAGTATTTTATAATCCGTAAACAAGCTTATTCTAAAATTTATATGGCAAAGGAAAGGCAATAGAACAGCCACAATTAGTTTGAAAAGGAAGTACAAAGTGGGAAGAGTCACTCTTCTCTATGTTAAGGTTTAATATGTAGTTACAGAAATCAAGATTGTAGTAAAAGAATGAAAAGACAATTTAAAGAATGGGGAAAATATTGCAAATCACAAGGCCAAAAAAATATTTGCATCTGAAATATACATAGAACTCTCAAAACTCATCATTAAAATAACAAAAAACAAGCAATCTCAATAAAAAATGGACTAAAAACATCAGCAGATAGTTCATGAAAAAGGATTATACAGATAGCAAGCAAGAACATGGAAATAGCAACCTCATTAGTCATTAGAGAAATGCAAATTTCCACCACAATATATCCACTACACATCTCTTAGAGAGTGAAAAATAAAATAGAGTGATAACACAAAAGACTGGCAAGGATGCAGAGAAAGAGTATCATTCATATCTTCCTGTTGGTGATGGAAAATGCTAGAGCCACCGTAGAAAGTAGCTTAGCAGTTCCTTTGAAAACTAAAATTGATTTACCTTTCAACCCAGCAATTGCATTCTTACGTGTAGAATAGAATCTCACTCAGAGACTCTGAATTGAAACAACCCTGAAAACAATTTGATTCCACATTCTGGCCTGCAATCTATGAGATTTCTATTGTTTAAGCACAAATTTGTGGCAATTTGTTATGGCAATACTAGGACAGTAATATACCAGGCAAAGATAAAAACACTGAAATTTCTTCCCTTTAGGTTAACTGGTTGGGATTGATAATGAAAAGGAACAAAATAATGTCAATTTCGTAGAGTTGCATGAGCAAGTTTGCATAATATTCCCAAAATCCAGTGGCTGTGAACACCAAAACAGTGATATCTAGGATATGGTTAGGTCCACAAACCAGATGGAATCCTACATTACTGAAAAATGGTCTGTATCCATGATATAAGTCACTGAGTATCTATGTACATAGGAAGAAATCATTTTGTTAGGGAGAAGGAATGGAGAAAAATTCTGTAACTTTAACGGATTCATTGTGTGCCAAACATTACTTTGATCTTTATGCCATGTATAGTTTGTAAAACATATTGAAATATAGTTTGTAATTATATCGATAGAATTAAACATGAACCTCTTTCTCAGACAATAATGCCCTGTATCAGAAAATATTTTGTGAAATTAATTTGAAATCTGCAAGTGATATATTCACTATGAAAACCAATTATCCAGAAAAGAAAATATATTCCAACTTCAAAAAAGTAGAAAACTGATTAAATGACTACAAAAGGTTGAAGGAAGAAGGAGGATAAATGAACTTAAAGGGAATATGAAATATGACACGGAGGAAAATGTCATGATTAACATGCCTTATGGAGGGAATTTCTGTCCTTTTGAATTATTCACTTCAGGCAATGGCAGAATCTTAGTAGGTGTCTTAGTTTTTTATAAAGTATTGTAGAAGTTGATGAAAGACAAATAATGGAAGCTACCTGTGGAATTGTGGCCTAAATATGTCCTTCAATGTAAATGACACAAACCACAGACAGTAGTTCAAGCCCCACATATTTTCTTTGCACAGTGGTTATTCTAATGAATAAAGAAAGAGCTTGAGGAGCTCTGCTTTAGGTTCCAGCACTCATTCTGTTACTGAGGTTCTTCAGAAATATTTGAATTCTTAAAATCATTAGTATATGGCATGAAATTTCTGATTCAAATCACTGACATTTCATTACTTCATTTCTAATCTCACATATTAAAAAAGGAAAGAGGAAATAGTATTTTATGATACTAATAAATATAGAAAATGCCACTGAAAAGTTCAAAAGCCTTGATAGCACATCTCTTATCAGACAAGGAATAGAAGGGAATTTTTTAAATCTGAGAACAGATTTCTGCATAATTCTATAACCGAAACTACTTAGGATAAAAAAGTAAATGTGGATCCTCAGTTAAAAAAAAATGATGGATGTCCTTGCCAGTGCAAAAAGTCAAGAAAAAAAATTAAATATATATACATTGCTAATAAAAAATTAAATCACAGTTACTATCTGGTAGCATAAATAAATATTTGAAAAACCATGTGTTTCACCATATTTTAAAACTAAAAATGTAAAATATGCGTAAGAACGGTCATGTCAAATTATAGAGAAGTACTTGAAAAACTAAACAGTAAAAATTCTCAGCTCACAAGGGAAAAAAGGATATTTCTCATTCTGATAAAAGACACAGTTATAGTTTGATTTGTTTCCCCAAATATATATATATTTTCATGTCTTAGTTCCCTACTATAATCTAACCCTATTTAGAAATTGATCATTGAAGATAATGTTAGTTAAGATGAGGCCAAACTGAACCCTAATCCAATATGATTATTGTCTTTAAAAGAAGAGAAAATTTGGACACAACAGAGAGACAGAGAAAATGAACATGCAGCAGAGGCAGAAAATGCCATGAATTGCCAGCAAATCATTGTCAGAACCTTGCAAGCTTCACAGGAAGCCTGGAAACGGCTGTTGATATATTTCAGTTTACTAGATTCCAGAAACATGAGACAATAAATTTCCATTATTTTAAGCTACCCAGACTCTGGTACTTGTTATGGAAGCCCTAGGAAACTAAGACAGACATCTACAAAAATCTACAATTGACATCATCTTTAATGGAAAATACTGTTTTACCTCTAAGAGTAATATTGGGGTAATCTAGGCACCTTTATAAAATGTATATATATATATAACAAATAACATTTATGTAAACAAATGCACATATATGCATATGTATTTATATATCATTT
>JAQZBX010017687.1:0-35370 GCA_029593785.1 Cabassous unicinctus | reverse complement strand
ATAGCAGACTTGGTAAACTAGGACACCAAGAAATAGTAACTGTGAATAACTGTGTAAAGTACAAACTTTGGTGCTACCTTTTCAATCCACAAATCACTGCATAAATAACAGATATTCAAGATTATCAGTGATTAATCCCTGTGCATCCGTTATTCAGTTCACACACAGACAGCAAAGATTGTAGTTGTGTTGCCTTCTTGTCTCCCAGTGATACACCAACATGACAATTTACATTAGTGGATAACTGAAAAAAGGAACTAGCCAAAAGGAATGAAAGTGCAGCAAAGAAGCAAAGAGCGATAACAATGAAAGTGAAATTTGAATCTAATGTAAAGGGGTTCTGTGGTAGATGAAGATTATGGTTAATAGCATAAATATAAGAATGTTCTTCTTTTACAAAGTGTTAAGAATATGGTGATAGATGGGAATATTACAAATAATGTAACTTATGGATGACAGTTAACAGTAATAGTGTAATATTTTTGCAGCAATGGCAAAGAAGATAATGTATCAATTCTAAGAGAGGGACAGCAATAGGGGAGGATAAAGGAGTATGGGATTTTTCCTTTTGGCATAATTAAAATGTTCTGAAATTCAGGTGATTACAGCACAATGTGATAAAAATGAGAGTCACTGAGTGTACACTTTGGATGGATGTACAAAGAATGGGACAGTATAACACAGTGAATTCTGTAGTGGAAGATGGACTGTGGTTAACAAAACAAATATGAGAACGTTTTCTCATGAACTATAATAAATATATAATACTAATACAGTGTATTAATAATTGGATAAGTTGGGGGAAAAACACAACAAAGGTAAGATATGGGCTATAGTCAGTAGTAATATTTGGACAATGCTCTTTCATAGTTTGTAGCATATGTTTCACAACAATGCAAGATGCTAGTGGTGGGGTGATGCATGGGAGCCCTGTATGATAATATGCGTGTTTGTTTTGTAAATTCACAACTTTTACTATATACTTATTGCTTTCATATGTTCATGTATGAATGATATACTTAATAAAATTTTTAAAAATGTAAATGGGGTTATTGAAGAAATAGATAATGGGCATGCTGACACTGCCACCATCCAAGAGACTCTAGATATGCAGCAAGAAACTTAATGAAGGTGAAATTATCAACCTAAATGGTGAAAGTGGTAGTGATGTAAAGGATAAAGATGTCCCAAAAGTAACAATGCATGCAAAAACCTTCCCATTGAAGGAACTCTCAGAGATATTTCAAAACATTGAAAGTACAAAGAACAGAATGTTGGAAGCTGATCCAAATTTAGAAAGGAATAGAACAATTCACCAAGGCATAGAAAAGATGCTCACTCCATATCTTAACTCATACAATAAGAAGGAAGGCTTTGTTCAAACAAGTCATAAATTTTTTACAAAGAAATAAAGTAGTTTAATTCTCAATGTCTCTATTATGTTGAATTATAGTATATTAAATAATTATTAGCTTTACTATTTTTTCATTTCCCCATACATTTATAACCAATAGCAAGAGGGCTTTAATGTTTTGACAAAGATTTTTAAAGGTTACAGAAGAATCATAATTTCTCCCATTGATTAAGATCGCTTTGCATTGTTTTAGCTTGCAAGATTGTTTTTACAGTTCTACTCTACCATGCAAAGCCAGCACTGCCTATAGTTTTCTATTATCAAAATTTATAACATTAACATTCAGGTCTGTAAACTAATTCCCAGTTGCTGTCATTAGTACTCTACTTAAGTCAATGTGCACAACTTTTCTATGGCTTCTTCACTCCTGAGTTTATAATTTTATTCAACTTTGGTTGCCTAGACTTTGTCCTCAGCTAGTTTTTGTTTGTTTTACAGGAGGGGTCAGGGTATTGTATTTCTCTGTCTCTTGCCTCATACTTAGAAGAACAACCTGAACAATTAAGAAGTACTTGAGACAAACTTTCTTCCCCTCAGACATTTGAAGAGAATCGTCTACACCCTTCTTGTATTCACTGGATATTGCATGGGCAGTTTCTAAAACTAATCTGATATTTTGTGCTTTGCATATAAGTTGATTTTACTACTTGGATGCCCATGTGATTCTTGCTTAATTCTTGAAATTGAGCAAAAATAATCCTGATTCCTTATTCTACTCTATTCTACTGCCTCTCACTAAACTCAATATCTGGATCCCAAACTCATAGCAACATTAGTAGCAGAAAAACAGAATAGAGACAGAAATGCTAAAGCCATGGCCAACTGTATTAAAATAAAGAACCTGGCTGGTCTTTGGAATTTCCCATGATATAAGTGTCTTTGTCTCAAAGGCAGTGTTAAGATGGGGCTGGCCACACCAGAAGGACCAACCAAGTGATTAAAGAGTTGGGGCTATGAGCCACTTTTTATCAGCCCAACCTCACAGACTTCAGGGGAAGAGAGGGGGGCTGGAGATTGAGTTCAACAACATAGGCACTGATTGTACCAATCATGCTTACATAATGAAACCCTATATAAACTGGACATTCAAAACTGTGAGCTTCCACGATTGTTAAGACTGTGATATGTCCTGACACCATGTGGAGAGGACACACAAGCTTGCTTTGGAGACCTTCCCAGACCTGGCCCTACCGGTTTCTTCTTCTGACTTTTTATTTGTATCCTTTTACTATAATAAAACTATAATCCTAAATATAGGGCTTTTAGCAAGTTCTATGAGTTCTGTGAATTCTAGCAGATTATCAAACCCAAGGGGATGTAGGAACCCCCCAAATTTGTAGCCAGTCGGTCAGAGTGCTGTTGGGCCTGGGCCCCTGAAATTGGAACTAGTACCTGAAGGGCAATCTTATAGAGGATCTCCCTTAATCTTTGGAGTAAGAATTGAATTGAGCTGAGTTGCTGCTGGAAGTGTTTGTAGTTACTGCAGTCATTTATACAAAAGAAAAGGAGAGACAAAAAATAATCAATTAAAAGCAAGCTAAAGAATAAAAAATCATTGAAGATTACAACCCTTCAGGTATTTAGAAACTTTCAGTGCTCTATAATGATTCATTCCCTGAGGACAGTATCCCAAAGCAATAAATGTTTTGATATAATGAGAATCCACATACAGCTGCTGAATTCTGTATTCAATACTTTGTCATTTTAACATTACATATAATTTGTCAGCATAAATTCATAATTACTTTTTCATGTGTCAATTTCAAAAGAACTGTGATTTCCCAGAATACTTGTTTTATTCCTTTACAGTTTAATATCTAACACATTTAGCAACACTTAGAAGTAACTCCAGAAAAGCAATATTTTTTTAAGTTGCTGATATATTTTGAAAGATATTTTATAAGAGATAATTCAAATGTTAATTTGGTTTTTAAAAACTTCCTTACTATTTAAACCACTACTTTGAAAGCTTCATACTACTATTTTTAGGGTTTGCAAAATACAAAACACTTTTGTCTCAAATTAAATATGAAATTCAAACCCTGGCCCTATATAGACTAGAAAAAATATTAATAGCAATTGCAAACCAGAATAACAAAATAGGGAGGTTTTGAACCAGGTATAAAAATAATTTTTGTCTCCTTGTTTCAAGACAAAATATTTTTAAAAAACCATAGCTTATTCTTCAGGTTAACCACAAAGCAAACCACAGCTCTTTTGCATAAATCCAGGGCAATGCATACGTGGCAAACAGCCTTATTAGGCCTCAAGGTTCTGGCTTTCAGTAATACTTCCTCTTCACAAAGTACTACAATAAGGAAGAAGGGGTTCCTATTGACAAGATTCAGAGCCACTAAAACATTTAACAAATTATCATTCAGAAATGAAACTGAAGTGATAGAACATATGCCTAGCTAAAAGTAAAAGAACAAAACCAAAAGAAACAAAAATAGTAGACTCTTCACATCAGACTCTAAATTTACTGAGGATTTGAGGTGCTCTAACCCTGCTCTAACTAATAAAGTCAAAGAAGCATTAAAAATTGACTTTTTAGTAAAACTACTTATAAAACTAGGCAAGGGGAAGATCTTTATTCTACTAAAAACAAAAGTAAAGCAAAAGCATTAATTAGAAAAATTCAGTTATTGAAAATACAAATTCTACTTAATTTCCAATAAAGTTATATGCATTTTAAAATGTTTTATTCCAGATCCATATTGTTAAATACTTCCCTCCTTGAGGCAGATATTTCTTCCTAAAATAAAAACTAAAGAATTTCTTTAAGTGATACTTAATAAATCATCTATCATATACTGATAGCACATGCTAATTATTGATTGAAACTGAGCAATTTATCATTTCTCTCTTTATCCCAAGTCTAATTTTCCTATTCACTTTTGTTCACCATTCATACTAACTTAGCAAATCAATTTCAGATTTAAGATCCCATTCATCTAAATTATTAAACTGTTGGATTCACTTCCTACACTAAACATTTATTGTTTTTTTCAGGTAGCATATTTTATGGAATATTTTTCAGCACTGAGGAGAAAAGTAACAAAAATGCAGCTGTCTCACAGGTTTTAAATTAATCACCACAGAGTAGAGTGTTAGCATACTTTAAAGTTGTACTCAAAGTTAGATGACAACAAAGTTTCTAAATTCTTCAATATATCTTAATTTGCTTTTGGAGAATGAAAAGAAACTGAACTTATGAAATATCTTAATTTGCTTTTGGATAATGAAAAGAAACAACTTATGAAATAATGTTAAATAATAATTATGATGAAATAAATCCTGCTATTATGTTAACAGATAAAGTTAATCTCAATAGATGCAGAAAAAGCTCTCAACAAAATTCATACACTTCCATGATGAAAATTCTCAGTAAACCTGGAATAGAAGGGAACTTAATCTGATAAATAGCACCTATAAAAAACACACACCTAAAATCATACTTCATAGTGAAACACTAATTGCTTTCTCCCTAAGATTAGGAAAAGGGCAAGGATCTCACTATTCAACATAATATGGGAAGTTCTAGCCACTGAAATAAGCCAAGAAAGAAATAAAAAGAATGTAGATTGGAAAGTGTGGCAGTTTGATATAGTTATGAATTCCAAAAATAGATATAGATTATGCTTGTAAACTGGTCTGTTCCTCCAGGTGTGATTAAATTATGATTAGGGCTTTGATTGGGCCATGTCAGTAGGGCGCTGAGCCCCATCCCTTGGTGGGTGGGGAACAAAGATAAAAGACATGGCAAAGGACAGAGCTGGAGTTTTTGAGTTGGAGTTCTGATGCTGAGTTCTGATGCTGGAGCCTGGGAAAGCAAGCACACAGAGGAGCTTGGTCATGAGGAAGGAGAGAAGGCCCCTGGAAAAGAGACTAGCCATTTGCCTGATAGTCTACAGCTGGCCTTGTGCAGAGAGGCAAGCTTGAGCCCACAGAGAAGCAAGCTCTGGAAAGAGAGGAACCCAGGAAGCCTGAACTCTTGGCAGATGTCAGCAGCCATCTTGCTCCAACACTTGGCAACAAACTTTGGTGAGGGAAGTAACAGGTTGCTTTATGGCCTGGTAACTGTAAGCCTCTACCTCATATAAATACCCTTTGTAAAAACCAACCGATTTCTGGTATTTTGCATCAGCACCCCTTTTGGCTAACTAATACAGAAAGGAACAAGTAAAACTCTATAGGTGATATGATGGTCCCTGTGGAAAATCCTAAGGAATCTAGAAAATAAAAGCTACAAGAAATAACTGGGTTTAGCAAGGTTACAGGATGTAAAGGCAATATTAACTATTATATTTCTATATAACAGCAACAGTGAATTGTAAATTTAAATTTGAAAAACCTTGATTTACAATAGTATCAAATTGAAATATTTAAAGTTAAATTTAACAAAAGATGTGCAAGACCCGTACAGTGAAAACTACAACACATTTTTGAGAGACATTAAATAAGGCCTTAATAAAATGACAGACGTACAATGTTCATGGATTGGAAGACTCAATATTGTTAAGTCAAATTTCAAATTGATCTATAGATTCACCATAATTCCAATCAAAAGCTCAGGAGACTGTTTTGTAAAAACTGAGAATGTGATTTTAAACTTTACACAGAAATGGAAAAAGAAAAACAAAGTTGAAAGACTTACACTGCCTGATTTCAAGATTTCTTATTATAAAGCTACAGAAATCAAGACAGTGTAATATTGGTAAAAGAACTGATATTTAGATCAATGGACCAGAATAAAGAATCTAGAAACAGACCCATGCATATATGGTCAACTGATTTTTTCACACAAGTCTCAAAATAATTCAAAGGAGAAAGGATATTAATTTCAACACATGGTGCTAGAGTAATTGGCTAGCCTAATAGGAGGAAAAAAATCAACACTTCACACCATATATGTGATGGTTAGGCTAATGTGTGAACTCAGTCAGGTAATGGTGCCCATTTGTCTGGTCAAGCAAGCACTGGGCTAATTGTAATACAAGGGCATTTCATGGACTTTAATCATCAGTGAGCTGATTGCATAGATGGCTGATTATATCTACAATCAACTAAGGAGACTGCCATCAGCAATGAGTGACATCTCATCCAATCAGTTGAAGGCCTTAAAAGGGGAAGTGATTTCAGCATTCAGAGAGAGAATTCCCATCTCTACTTCAGAAAGCCAGCATCTCCTGGGAACTCATCAAGAACCTTTATCAGAGCCCCTGGTTTGCAGCCTTCCTTACAGAATTTGGACTTGTACATCCCCAAGGTTGCATGAGAGAGTTTTATAAAATCTCATACTATTTACAGATATTTCCTGTTCCCTAGAGAACCCTGACAAATACAATATATAAAAATTAACTCAAAATTGATCATTGATTTAGATGAACAAGCTATAACTATAAAACAACTAGAAGAAACCAGAAGATTTTTAATCTCTATGACCTTGGGAAATATACTTTAAGTAGGATATTAAAAGCAGAAAGTATAAAAATCTTTATGCTTCACAAAAATACTCAAGAAAAGTAAAAGGCCATCCATAGACTGGGGTGGGGGGGGAATATCTGCAAAACATATACGTGGTAAAGGACTGATACTCAGAATATTTAAACTCTTTCTACATGTGGTATGTTGAATTAGGTACCCCAACAAACACATGTGTTTAATTTAAATCTGCATTTCTGTGCGTGTGAACAGATCATAAGATCTCTTACATATGTTATTTTTAGTTAAGGTGTGACCCAACTGAATGAATATAGATCTTAATCCAAATTACTGGAGGCTTTATAAAGAGAAGGCCACAAAGAGAAGGTGAAAGTCTATGGGAAACCAGAAGAGAAAAGGACATCACCATGAACCCCAAGAATTGTCAGTTAGCAATGGAATGCTAACAACCCCAGGAGAATGCATAGTCATGCCAACACCTTGATTTGAACTTCCAGCCTCTAAAACCATAAGCGAATAAATGCTTGTTTAAGCCAATCAACTGTGTGCACCTGTCATAGCTACATGGTAAAATAAGACACTATACTCAGGTATAACAAGACAAATGAACTGATTTTAAAATAGGCAAAAGATTTGAACAGACACATCACCAAAAAAGATATACAAATAGCAAAAAAAGCACATGACAACACCATTAGTCATCAGGAAAATGAAACTAAAATCACAATTTAACACTACTACACACCAACTAGAATGGCTAAAATTAAAAAGACTGAAAATACCAAGTATTCAAGAGAATGTAAGAGTAACTGAAACTTGTATGCATTGCTGGTAGAGAGTACAAAATGTTACAAGCCACTTCAGAAAACTTTGGCAGTTTCTTATAAAGCCAAACTTAGATTTACCATATAGCTCAGCTATCCCATTCCTAGATGTGAAATACATAAAAACATATGTCCATACAAAAGCTTCTACTCACATGGTCATAGCAGCTTTATTCATTAATGGTCAAAACCCAGAAAAAAGCCAAATGTTCATCAACTAGTAAATGGATAAACAAATTGTGTTCTATGGATTCAATTGAATAATATTGAGCAATAAATAGAAGCAAACTACAGATACTTCCATCAATATGGATAAATCTCTAAAGCATTACGCTGAATGAAAAAAAAACTAAATCAAAGGACTATATACTGTATGATGTCATTTAGATGAAATCTTAGAAAAGGGAAAATTTATAGTGACAGAAAGCAGATAAACGGTTTCTAGGGCTTGGAGGTGGGTAGAAGGGATTGACTACAAAGTGGAATGAGGAAACTTTGGGGGTAATGGAAATGTTCTTATATCATGACTGTGGTGATGGCTTAAAAAAAGCTGCATACATTTGTCAAAATTCAGAATCATACCCTTAGAATTGGAATGTTATTGTCTATAAATTATAGTTCATTAAAGCTGATTAAACAAAAAGACATGGTCCTACTGAGTTAAAATCTTGTTTAGAATATCAGGATCTGATTACAGAAGAAGATGAAAAAGGATAATATAAAATTTCTTATGTAATTTTGGTAGGGTTTTAGAATGTTCTTAGAAGAGACCAAGGAACAAGAGGTAACACAAAGTAGTCCCACAATGGTCTATGCAAAAAGCCAAATATAAATTTTTATCTTTCCTCTCCCCAGCCACCAGTATCACTTCTAAACTACTTTGCTTAGGAGTATTCTTTTTGATGAGTAAACTATTAAAAAGAAACATTAGGGAAAGAAAAGACTATTACTAGGAAAACTTATAGAACTCTAGAAATCCACAAGGGAATTATATTTTAAAACACTTCCTTTGGTTTGAATGATGAAGACCTATCTACTGTTTCTCTGAATTGTGCTGTCTTGAAATCAAGCTTAAAAGTGGTTATTCCTACTAAAGGAAATTGTGCTTACCAACTCCTTTCAAGTTTATTTGTAATGTACTGGGTTCTATGAAAGTGATTTTTGCTTACGTATAACAATTTAATTGAGTTTTCTACAATACACAGGGGAAAAAAGGGGAGACAAAGATCAGATCATAGAGCTCAGATACAAAGAAAAGTCTGCATTAAAAGTGGCCCAAATGTATGTCATTTTATCATCTAAATTAATCAGCAAACTGAACTCAGTACAAATACTCAAAACATGCTAATAAGAACTCTAAAATGGCTGTGGTCTGGGGTTAAACAAGGTCACGGGAATTGCCAAAACAAACATCAAATTTCATACCATTTGGGAAAAGAGAAAACCATCTGTGGATGAATTGTGCACTCTGGGGCTAGAGCTTTGTCAAACAGAGTTGTTAAAATGTTAATAGTTATGCCAACAATTGATAAAATTTCTGAATGTAACTCCAGGGATGGCAGAGGTGTAGTAATCTACCTAAAACTAGCAGGGCAGTATTATGAAGAAATAGCATTTATAGACCTGAAGGGTCAAAAAAAAAACAAAAGCAAAAAATAAACTAAAAGGGTACATACCCAGAACAGGAAATAAAATGTGTCTGCTTTAAAGAACTTCTATGAACAATCTGGGAAACGAGTTCTGATTTAAAGCCTATATGAATCTTAGGAGGGCAATTTCAATCTGAGGCAAAGAATGCAAAATAACAGTAGTTGTGATAGTAGAAATAGTATAAACTCATAAGCAAATGAGAGAGAGAGAGAGAGCGCGCTTCTTATTTGCCAAACACCAGTTCTAAGAACTTTAGGTATAATAACTTGTATAACCCTTACAACACTGTGAGGCAGGCAAACCATTATCTCCATTTTACAGAGGAGGAAACAGGCTCCAGAAGACTGGGTAACTTCTCATTGTAAGCCAGCTGTAGACGGCAAGGCCAAGAGAATCACATTCAGGCTTTCCTGCTCTATTTCCAGAGGTCTTGTTCTTAAACATATTCTATTACTTATCTTTGGAAATACTTTGGTGGGAACCAAGGTTAAAAGGAACTGTTCTAATTGTAACTAGACTGGAGAGTAATATTAGAAACAACTGGTGAGAAATGAGGAAAAACTTTCCAAATTTATTAAAAGCCTACCTTGTGCCAGGCATTTTATATTTTAGCACAGCAGACAGCTGACTACAACCAAGTAAATAGATTTATAAAGCCCAAAAGTCACCATAAAACTTGAATTTTTAAAGAATTTTATTAAATGATTTCTTTGAATTTAAAAGGCAATGTCATGTGGGCAAATTATTTGTGTTAAAGCTTCCTTTCTTATAAAATGGAGAGATAATTGTACTCCCTCATTAAATGAATTATACGTGAAGCAAGAAAAAAAAAAAAAGCTATGTCATAATAATCAAATACAAACAAAAATAAACTATTTAATTTAATCATCTAAAAATTCAATTCAGTTTGTTCAAAAATATATATAATAAGCATTTATGTATCTGGCGTGATGGTACAGGACATACAAAGATGAATTTTTTTAAAAAAGAAATGTTCCTTGCTCTCAAAAATCTTAGAGTCTACAATAACCCATTGTAATTATCCCTATTTTACAGAAGAATGCACAGCTCAAAGGAGTTAAATGATCTGTTTAGGGTCTAAGCTAGTAAATAGTAGAGATAAGATTTGAACTCAAATCCATCAAACTCTAACCTATACACTTTTACTCTACAACAAGATAACAGTGTTTCTGAGTATAGAAACTGGAAATTTTTTTTCAAGTGACTTCAAATGACAAATACAATGCACCTGGACACTCTTTAATATTTTAGAACTGCATTGTGTTTGTTAAGAACTTGAAAAGAGGAAGTGTGAATTCTAAACTAAATCTTGGGTTACAAACCTCACATAATTTAAGCATAGCACAAGCACAAGTGCACTGCAAGCGTTATTCAGGTTGTAAAATAGTTGGACATTTTAAAATATTTGTTGCAGTGGACTCCAGATGGGTATTGCCCCACTGGAGAAAATGGAAGGGGATGTTAATTCCAGGGGTTCCCAGTCTTTGGAGTTGAAGTCTCTCCCTCAGATTTCTTAGTTAGTTGTAGCACAAAGTTAGCCAGTTAGATTGCAATAGGTACTGGGCCAAGAAGTCTTCTGAAGTCCTCAGTACCCACCCTTCACAAAACATTAAATGTATTCTGTAGCAGGAAAAAATGTATTTCTGTAACTTGATTCTGTTTACTTTATAAGGGATAAGATAGTAAAGATACTATGCTTTATAATGAAAGGATCCTACTCACAGCAAGATGTATTGAACTGATGCAGCTATGTACCATTTTATTCAACTTTGGAACCAAAAGTATGCATTTATAACATGGCAAAGGTTTGAGGCTGTCACGGGAACTCGGCCATCTCAAAACCATTAGCTTAGGTTTGCTAAATTACCCACAATTAATTAACCAAGGATAAATGATTTTGAAAGAAATATTAAGGGAATAGCTGAGATCTTGAGAAATTAGTATAAAACTCAATTAAAAATTGAGCTAAAAATACCCAAAACTTTGTCACCAAGTTCTAAAAACATTTATTAAAAACTCAAATTATTACCAAAAAAAACTCAATATGTGCTCTTAAATGTACAATATAAAACAGAACAAGGACTATCAAATAGAAAACATGTTTAAAAATTAAAAATTGCATAAAGTATGCTTACTTAAATGTTCATAAAGATAATGACATATGAAGATATTTTCATTTATATATAATGAAAAAATGTATTCACAGAATCAGATGGAAAATATTTAAAGCAGAATAAATTAGTTTTCTGCAAAACTTTTCCCAACCATATTTTATGGGCTGTAATCATAAAAGAAAATCTGCTGACATGTTTTAAAATGCAAAAATAAGGTTATAAAAAGTAATTCTCAGGATAATTTGATTAAACTCTTTTCAAATTTACACAAATTTACATGTAAAACTTTCTTTTGAACTCTAAAATTTGCTTATTTTATTATCTTAAGTGAGTACAAAACATTTTAGAATCATATGGATCAGCATTTCTAAAAAGCAAAATATATTCAATTCAGAGTTCATTACCAGGACATAATTTGGACAGGAGCTGGGTGACAGTTTGTCTTTTCTAAGCAACAGTTTTCTTCACAGAATGTTTAAAGTAATATTTTAAACAGTTGGGTTTTTTAAATTAAGAGAATAATTTCTCTTAAGGCCAGAGATAACATCTTGTTCATTTTTACATCCACAATATCTAGCTCTATAAAGCATTCAATAAACATTGTTCATACCTTCAAAGGAAACTTTAAATATGAAGTTTCATAACCTAATTTCAATTTATTCTTACCTATTCATTAAACTGGTTCCCTAAGAACCATTATCAGGAATACTCTGTTAGCCTATGTTTGTCCTGTTGTTCATGGAGTTAAGACTTCCTTTTTTTAAAATGCTATTCAGGTTTCAAAATTCCAAATTGACTGTGTTACAAGTCAGCCCACATAAATGATATGTAAAGATAACCTTTCTACTTACCATATAGTTACCATAAGCATGATCAAACATTTCCAGTACTTGATTCCTAATTTTAAAAGAGCAGAAATGGGAAAAAGTTAAATACATTCTATTTATTTTCTTTTGAAAAGTTAATGTCCCCTCATAAAAATACACCAACAAAAAAATAAAAGAAAAATTTAGTTAGAAGGGAACATAGATTCAGGAAGTACATCAGTGTAAGTAGACAAGCTTTCATAAATTCACCAGAGTTAGGACAAACTTTTACTATTCCTATTAATTTATGTAAATTTACCTTATAGTTTTTTCTTAGAAAATTGATCAATGATGCATGCCATGCACAGAGGAGAAAATCTGATGCTGAAAAACAATTACCTCAACAATAATTAACTTATCTGTCTTGACAGGGAGAATATTGCTGGAGAGCTCCAAAAGAAATAATTATTGGTACCATTTATTGCTTATATGTTTTACCAAAAGAGAGAATACGCATGTGCATACCTAGTTATGAAATAACAACACTATCAAGTCTCTGCCTTTCCCCCTTCAAACTTAACAGAATCACTATTGCCTAGTATAGTATACATTTGTTAAATTATGATATATTTTATTATGAACTCACAGCTCCTCTAAAAAAATCTGCAAAAATCAAACAGTATTCATCTCTAAAATGAAAAAAAAAACACTAAAGCACAAAAATAAATTTGTATGTTTTAGCCACATCTGTTTCTCAAAATCCCCAACATGGCGGTTTAAACTAGAAATTTCTGATCCCCAAACCAGATTTACTAAGTAAGAATCTCTAAGGCTGAGACCAAGGAATTAATCTTTTAATTATGTACTTTCAAATTTTGGGGCTTGAGAGCTATAGGAAAAGCTACAAAAGTTAATGTTATGGCTGGACAAGGACAAATCTCTTAATAATTAGCAAAGGAAAAGTAGCTTAATAATCTTTTATTAAATCTCACTATTCCCAAAGTTCCAATCACTAATGACAAAAATTAAAGAAAGTGCTCAAGAAAATATTTTTTATTTTGCCTCATGGCATACTGCAATTACTTTTTTTTTATTGTAATCGTGGATGATTAAATACTGATGATAATAAAACTAGCAGACAGAAAACACCTAATTTTCTGATCACTGCTGTACAATGATCAGCAAAATCAAATACAAACATGTGAACTGAAAAAATTAAATCCTGACAACTTTTAATGAATATTAACCATTTAAAAACACCTAATCATTAAAAACAAGATCTTGCCATCAGTTTGCAAAAACAATAATTCTTCATGTGTTTATATATATGACAAACTATGGATCAAGTTACCTCAGAATATTATAGAGGTATGCTAGGGAATCCCTCCAGACATTATTTTACTGCAGATGATAAAAAAATCTCTCAAATTAGCTGCATAAGCCCAAAAAAGGTTTAAATGTCCCTTTCAAGTACTAATATGAGAAGAAATATGGAAACTCTTTTTCCTTCTCTTGAAATGAAATGAATACAAGATTATAGCCAAGTAGTATAAATTCCTGTAATTGGTAAGGGTAGTGCCTAGACATGTGTATTACAAATGACATAAGCTTTAACTTGCTAACCAAACTTTGCATTCAAATTTCAAGATTATGAGTGCATACAAGAACACACAATTTTCCAATCCTTATATTCATCAAGTATATGATCAGCACATTTCCCAACACATACATCAAAATGGAGATACTTAATACCCAGTAGCTCTCTCTCAGACTCAGATCTAAGTCCTCACAAAGATATCTAAATGCAGAATGGTTGGACTCCCATCCTGAGGAGTCCTGCTATGTTCTCAAATAGAGGGGCAGGAGTCTCTCAAGAGCACAGGCAGTGCCGAATAGGGGAGGACAGGCCAGTATGTCAAGTCCTCAATGTTGTTGCAAGTAACTATGAATCTTGTTCTTCAAGAAATGAAGCTTGGTGGTTGCCGTGGATCCTGAGGGGAGGGGGAGGGAGGAACAGAATAGATGGAACATAGGACATTTTGGGGGCATTGGAATTGTTCTACATGATCTTGCAATGATGGATACAGGCCATGTTAAATTTCATCAAAATTTATAAAAGTGTATGGTCTAAAATGTAAACCATAATGTAAATCATTGACCATGGTTAGTAGCAATGTTTCAATATTTGTACATCAACTGTAACAAATGTACCATCCACACGTAAAATGTTATTAATAGGGGAAGGGGAAAGGGGGGAAGATGTTGGTTATATGGGAATCCCCTATATTCTGTACGTGACTTTTCTGTAACCTAAAGCTTCTTTGAAGATAAAATGAAAACAAAAATAAGACACCGGGGGAATAAATGGAAGAAAATGTCATTGTACATACAAGACAACAGATCTTACAGTGATGAAAGACATAATGCCAAAATTTTTTATTTTACTTTATTTCAAATTCTTTTTAATTTTTTGTATTTTATTTGTCATTTCAAAATCTATTTCATTTTCTTATTAATTTTATTCTGTTAATTTGCTGGCTTCATTTTTTAAGAAGTTTGGGACCACAGAAGAGTTACAACTGTGGCAGGGAAGTCTCATTGGTGCAGGGTGTCAGTGTTAGGGGATGCATGGGAGAAGGCTCACCTGGGGCACACCTATAAGGCATATGAAAGAGTTCAAGTATTCATGGGGCATTGTCATGGTGTGTGGAGAGCCACACAATATAGAAAGAATATCCAATTCCCATCCTGGGGAGTTCTGCCACATTCTCTAATGGGACAGCAAGAATCCCCTGAGTACTAGTGAAGGAGGATGGACCATTGACGGGCCCCTGATATTGATGACTGTACTTATGAACTTTTTCTGTTGAAATTGAAACTTACCCTAGTATTATAGATTTTCTAAGAGTTACCTCCTGAGAGCCTCCTTGTTGCTTAAATGTGGCCTCTCTCTAAGCCAAACTCAGCATGTAAATGCATTACCTACCCCAGTGTGGGACATGACTCCCAGGGATGAGCCTCCCTGGCACCAAGGGATTACTACCAAGCGGCAACTAGCAAGGCAACTGGAAAAAGACCTTGCCCAAAAGGGGGGAGGGGTAAGACAAATGAGTTTATATGGCTAAGAGACTTCAAAGTGAGTTGGGAAGTCATTCCTGAGGTTACACTTATGCACATCTCAGCAGAATCTCATTGACTGCCAAAGTAAATATTGCCTCAAATAGCAGGGCTCCTGAGGGCTCTGGAGACATCCAAACACTATAGGTAGGGCTGACAGCCCAGGAGTTTGGCATCCTGTCAGTAGGCCCTCCTTTGGAATTTATGCTCCCCAGTGTCACAGAGTTGGACTCAGTTGTGGTTTCCCTACACATGGTTCTTCTGCCCCTTCTATTTGAAACTAGAGTTAGTACTAGAGTTGACAGATGTATGTCCAAGAGACTTAAATCTTTGGGCTTTCCATGTGCCAGTTGGGCCCTGAATCTCAAAAAAGTTGCAACACCTATTCTCACTCAGGACAACTGACAAGGAAATGATGATAGACAACAATCATGCCAAGGAACAGAGAGAGTCTACAACTGCAAGCAAGATAATCCCATCCATCTAAGTCCCCTCTCAATTAGAGGCAGAGTGGGCATCACCATCCCAGAATCGTCAGGATTGAGGAATGAACAATGGACTAGAGTAGACTTACTGTAATTCTACTATAGACTTATTGTTATTCTAGCAATGGAAGAACTTTTATCACTGATGTGGAGGCAGTGGCCACCGGAGGTTCTAAGGGAAGGGAGAGGGGAAAAACAGGTGTAACATGGGTGCAATTTTGGGACACTGGAATTGCCTTGAATGACATTGCAATGACAGATACCAGCCATTATATAGCTTGTCATAATTTACAGAATTGTGCAGGAGAGCGTTTAAACTATAACGCAAACTACAATCCACACTTAGTGGCAATGCTCCAATATGTGCTCATCAATTGTAACAAATGTACCACACTAATGAAGGATGTTATTAATATGAGAAAGTGTGAGGGGGGTAGGGAGTGGGCATAGGAGAATCCCCAAAATTTTTTATGTATCATTTATGTAATCTGAGTATCTTTTAAAAATAATTTTTAAAATTAAAAAATATATAAAAAAATAAATGCAGAATGGTAGCATAATTCTGTATTATACAGGGAAAAAAAAAAATGTTTCCATATAGTTTTATATCTATTCAACAACTGGATAAAAATGTATTGGGAATCAGATTCACAGTTCAAAGATTATGTGTCTATCCTTTGTTTTAAAATTATTTTTTAAGTCACCTTTTTCTAAAGTTCCATTGCCTGCTAAAATACTATGGAAATCAAACTTTTTATACTTTTTTTTTTTTTTAAATAAGTGAAAAGGTAACAAAACCTGCTGCTGTAACATTTAAAAAAAAACAAATGTATTATAAGTAGGAATACCACATATAACCAGGTAAATAATTCCACAAACGATAAATTGCAAACAATCGAGCAATTGCTTACTATTTGTGACAATTCCAGTCTTTATTATCTGTTTGCATTGGAGAATAGAGAAAGAATTGGGGCCTTTCAAGTCAATTTGGTTGGACTTTTCCAGTTAAAAATTAATTTTGGTCAAAAACGAGTTATCCTTATTTCAAAATAAAATGTTTTTAAAAATGGCTGTCCAGGGAGGCAGATGTGGCTCAAATGGTTGGGCATCCATGGATAAATAAATCAATAAATCTTTAAAAAAAAAAAAAAGGCTATCCAAAGGCTTTTTTCAAAAACAATTTTTAATAAATGAAGAAAGGGAAGTGGTGGTCAAATAAAATACTTGCTATCCTTAAGATTTGATCATTTTCTTTCCAAGTCTTATGGAAGTGTAACATAGTGAAGAGAAAGTGGGTTCCAGAGTCAGATCAGGGTTTGAATATAGACTCCACCACTTAGTAGCTCTGTGACTTTGAACAAGTCAAGCTTGAGTCTCAATTTCCTCATCTGCAAAACAGGGATCACATCCACCTCATTAAGAAATAGTGAGGATTACAGAGATAACATATGCAAAGTGCCTGGCACAGAGCAGGGTATTCAGTGAAAAAAAAAAAGGAAAGGAAAAGTTACCAATGGTACATTCAATTAGTAAAGAGAGAATTTAAGATATTTAATTATTAGGGTTTACTGGTCATTTGATTTTGATAACTGAAACTTTACCTTTTTTCTATGAGAAGAATTTTGTTTTATTTAAAAATGAACACAATACTCACTCTTAAAACAATTTAAATAAGTAAGTGTATAAAATAAAACTTGAAGATCCCCCTCCTCTCCACCCTAACCCCATGAGTTAATCATCTTTCCACTTTTCCCCCACGATGGAGGGAGGGAGGGAGGGAGGGAGGGAAGAAACAAAATGAAACATGTGACAGTACTACACATATTATTCTACAACTTTTTTTTTTGGTCTTGGGAATGTATCCTGGATAGCCTTCTAATGTTCTACCTCATTCTCTGAATATTGTTCCATAACAAGGATATAACATTTCCTTCCAAAGAACAATTCCAATCTTTCAAAATGCACATCCTTGTACATTTACCTCTATATTATATTAAGAGTGCTTTTTTATTTCTGTAGGGTAGAAATATGAATCAGAGTGTGCACAATTTAAATTTTAGCAGATAGTGCCAGTTATAGCAATTTACATCCCCACCAAGTGTTCTCTCACACCTTAATTAGCCAATACTGGATCCATGTGTTTCGTTTTTACTAATCAGATGGGAAAAAATTCAGCTATCTCATTGTTTTAATCTGCATCTCATATTTGTGAGATTGAGTAACTTTTTATGTTTATTGGCCATCTGCAATTCCTCTTCTGTGAATTAACTGTTCCTGCCCTTTACCCATTTTCTCCTGGATTCTTGGCTTTTTTCTTATTCATTTGTGGTATTTCTCTATATGTTAATATTGACTCTGAATTAAATATTGCCAATAAAACTGACAATTTTAATGACGCTTTAGGGCTGGTAAAAATTACTTTGCGAAGCATAAATAGTCATACTTAATTGGGGCTTTTGAATAATACTATCAAATATTCTGTTCTATTATGAAAATGCAGGATAAGAAAACACTGAAAGTTAGCAAAATGTGTCAATAAACGTCCCTTTTCCATAACAGGTGTAAGCACTATTTCCTTAACTACTGTGAGCTCACCAACATTTTCCTAGATGGGAGCTCACTTAGCCAGAAATCTAAACTTGCCTCCGACGAAAGACAATCACAGGTAGCCCCCTGCATGGCCAAAGACATGGCAGCTGCCTTGAGACACAGCGGCTGGCATCGAGCCGGCACCTGTCACCGACGGCTCGAGCTACAACTCCGACTGTACGCCGAGGTCACATCGCGAGCGGCGGCCCCCACCTCCCCGGATCCTGTCCACCGGTGTCCTCACGCGGCGACGGCCGTCCCAGTCGCGACAGGAGAGACCACTGCGCGCTGGGGTCGCAATGACAGGCATCTCGCCTGTGATCAGCTTCAAGGGGAAACCCACCCTAGGCAGCCAAGCCCCCTTACCCAAGCTTCTGTTTCTCCTCCCTACTCATGGGCGCAGCCCCCGCCGTCCACACCGACGTGGCCGATACCAGGCAGAGCGCGGTCGCCGCCGCCACTAGGCTCCATGGCGCTCGCTGGGGAACCGGAGACCCACAGTCCCAGCCACCGCCGGCTTCGCTCATGGCCCCGCGGTTCCGCGCACGCGCAGCTGCTACGCCCGGCGGGTGGGATACATCGCTGGACGCCGGTGGTTGGGGGGCTGCGAGGCGTGCAGAGGGCGGGATGCGGAGTAACGCGCACGGCCGCCAGCACCGAGCTATTTTCCGAAGCCACCGAGCCGGTCCCCAGAGCCGGCGTTGCCACCGCCCTCCGCCCTCCGCCCTCAACAGCCCGGGAGCACCTCCCCCAGCTTTCCGGTGTCGTAGTCTAGGAAACCGCCTCCCCCAACGCTACTTCCGGGTAGGGCTGAACACGTTGAGTCTCTGGACCAAAGGGGACCGGATCGGAGCCGGGCTGGCTCCAGCGACAGGAGAGTGCATTGGCCAGGAGAAGTGAGACGTGGACAAAAGGCGGGGCCGGGGAAGGCCCTCTCGCTTCGACGCTCCCCCAACCAGCGAATTTGCGACCTGAGGACTACGGGTCCCAGTGTGCACTGCTTCCTCCTCGGCTCTTTCCCAGTCCGATTCAGGAGCCGCCTCCCTAAATTTCTAACCCCGGGTGGGCGCGCTGCATTCTGGGACGTGTGGTCCCTCCGAGTGTCACGGGCGTTCCCAGGGATCCCTCCTGTCCCTGGCGCCCTACAGCCGGTCCTGTCTCCGTAGGTTGCCTAGTCCGGGGGAACCCGTCAGCCATGTATCCTCTTCCTGCGAATGACGTTTCCAGGAGGACTGGCAGGGTAGGGCTCACAGGTCCTCAGATTCCTGTTAATTTCACACGGAGTCGTGTTGGAGGAGTCCCCTGCCCTCAGAAAGTGTATAAAACAAAAACAGCAGAATGAATTGAGCCTCTGACGGCTTTGTGGTGGGAGTTTTACTTGCTTTATCTCGTTTACTCTTCTCAATTCTAATAGGTAAGTACTATCATCCTCATTTTGCAAATGAGGAAACCGAGGGGACGAAGTTCGTGAAGAAGCGCTCATCACACTGCTGGATTAGATTCCAAGCAGCACTAACCATTGCGCCGTACAGGATGAAGGAGGACATTGAGGCTCAAAACATTGTTAGTTATTGTCTAAAGAGCTCAGTTTAGGGAGAGAGCGGTGTGGTCTACAGTGATAAGAGAAAGTTTTATGACGGAGATTAGACCTTGCAATGAGTTTTGATAACTGAGATCCAGGTTAAGTATTGGTAAAATGGCAAGTAGGTTCCTCTTGAAAAAACAAATTATTTTTGTTGTGTGACAATTCAGTAAATCGGTGCGGAGTTTAGGAGCTTGGGTGTGGCCTTTACGACCATAGCAGATCTCTTACTTGTCCCCTCAGCATCTTTCAGCTTTTTCTGGAAACTTTTCTTCCTTGGCTTCTATCACCTGCATCCTCCTCTTACCTTTCTGACCCACCATTCAGGCTACATCAATTACTCTTATTCCTTCACCAACCTTCTCTACTTCTTAAAATGCAGGTGCCCCCTTAAGGTTTTCTTTTCGTCCTTTAATTATTCTCCCTTGGCGATTTCTTCTATTCATATGGATTCAGTTATCTTTTTATGGTTGATTTCTAAATCAATATCTGTCTTTATCTCTAGATCCACATTTTCACCTCCCTAATAGAAATTTCCATGTCTGGCCTGTGGGTAGCTCAAACATAATATGGTCTCTGTTTCAAATTAATGACAGTATCTACCTCTACATCAGTGAGAATCATCTTCAACTCATCCTCCTCCTTCATGGCCCATGCCCAATCCGTTGCCAAATTATATAGTGTCTACCTCTGCTATCTTCCAAATCACTAACTTTCTTTCTGCTCCCACTTTTGCTCCAATTCATGCCTTCATTGCCTCGTTCCTGAACCATTGCAGTGACCTTCTAAACGATTTCCCTGCCCCCCTACTCTCCTAGACATTGCTACCAGAGTTGGCATTCAAGGACATATACAAACCCTCTGAAGAATTTAATCCTAACGTGATAATTAACATAAATTCTCATCCTAAATCCTTTCCATGCCTTTGCTCACCATCTTGCTACCCCACATCCCACCATCTCTTTCTGTGGAACACCTACTACTCATTAAGGCTTGGCTCAGATTCTCTCTTCAAAAAACTTCCAGTTAGAAATCACCCTCTCCTCTGTTCTTCATTGTATTCTGTGTCTCTATTATTGTATTTTTCAAAGTCTGGCACATCCACTAGATTGTGATCACTTAGAAGGTATTGACTATAGCTTATTTGTCCATGTATGTTCCAAAACTCCTAAGAATGTGTTTTCCCATTATAGATGCTCAATAAATATTGAATAAACTCATTGGAGCTTCAGTGTCATCTATAAAGTGGGAATAATATAGTCCCTTTATTTACATGGATGCTGTGAAAATACATGAGGTCATTTCTGTATAGTGTTTAATTTTATCCATTTTAAGGACCTGCAACCCTACATTGGTTCCATCCTGGATCCTTTTTGGCAGCCTTAATGATGAAAGTAGCCAAATAAATAAATACCTGTGAGTTGGTCTTGGCTCTGGGCACAGAACATAACAAACTAAAAGTCAACACCAATCAGTCAATATTTGAGAAACTAGGAACACAGAAAATAGAGAAATAATGACCTTCAGTTGCATTGAAATATATTCAAGTCAATTGTTTGTAGTTGATTATTGGCAATAATTCCGTTTTCTTTAACTTCCTGATGTTCCAAACCTCTGTAATTCAAAATTAACAATTAACTATCATTAAGAAACATTGTACTCAAGAAGAAGAACTACCAGCTTTTAATGTTTAGCATTTTCTGAGGTTTTTTCCTTGGTTTATTCATTTTCAAGCTAACATGGCTTTTTTTTTTGAGGTACTGGGGCCAGGGATTGAACCCAGGACCTCGTGAGAAGCCAGTGTTCAACCACTGAGCCACATTGGCTCCCCTGAGTTGGTTTTTTCTTTTGTTTGCTTGTTGTTTGTTTTTGTTTTTAGGAGGCACCAGAACCAAACCCGGGACCTCCCATATGGTAAACAGGTGCTCAACCACTTGAGCCACATCTGCTCCAACACTGCATTTTTAAAGGGTATAAGGAGACCCCAGAACAGGTTTTTTGTTGACTTGCTAAGTAATGAGCATCTTTTTCTCTCTTCCTGAAATTCAGTTTCTAGCCAGTGGTCAAATCCATTTTTCTCTGATCTCCACAAAACCATAAGAAGAAAAACTGGCCTAAAAAATATTGCATCTTATCATATATAAAGTAGAACCCATCAAAGTGAAAGAATTAACAAAGTTATTTAAAAAGGTAACCCATTTTAACCTATTAATGGAACTAATAGGAAGTCTTAGCTAATTGGCAGTTTATGGATACTAGGGAAATTTTACATCCAGTATTTTTAAACTAACACACATTTATTTTAAAACCTATACCTTTTGTGATTAAAAAGAAAAAAAGATGTAGAAGTTAATCAACAGAAATGTGGTATTATACAAGGGAGAAAAAACTGGTAGAAAGCACTTGAGAATATGAATAAGGACTTTTTTAAAAGACTATGGAACCGATTTTAGGTGTGTAAAAGCCATTGAAAATGCAAAGAAATAAGAGCCATTTATATAACCTGCCCTTTAACCAGTTAAGAGTTTGTTTGCACAGCCTTGTAACTTATGTAAATATGTATGGTCACCTATAGTCCTCTTTACTTTTCTGCCAAGATGGGTCAGAAGTTAGGGAGGGATGGGAGCCCTGGGTGTAACCATATGAATTCACAAACATGAGAGAGAGAGGCTCCACTTTAATATTATAGCTCAGAAATAGTCCCAGGAGGCTGGGACCAGCTGTGTGAGACTGGTCACAGAGCAGCAGCTGCCCCTAAATGACTTGAATTCTTTCTTAAGTCAGATCTAATTACTCTTAAAACTCTGGTGTAGAATTTGGGAGTGGTGATTTTGTCATTCTTCAAATCACTTTTCCTATTATTTGATAGTGTTTGGAATTTACAGAATGCTTTTCTTAAGAACCCAGTCTAGTAAACATTAAGTAGAAACAGTACTTCTACCTTTACAACTATGGACGTTAAGGCCCTTGAAAGAATACTTCATAAAGAAAGGACACAGTGAATGTTGTGGACTGACTCCCTATCTGGCTATCTCACTGACTTGTCGAAATTCTAAGAAAGAAAATGGGAGAATTCAGATGATTCACTGTCCCACAAAGATGACTCCAGGGCTTTTTCCACTTAATCATGATTTGGGATTTAAAATCACTATCAGATTATATCACTTCTCACAGTGACACCAGCTCTCCCAAGCAAGAGATTTTGCTCCTAGGTCATTCTGTGGCTGGGTTTCTCTCATTTAGTAGACATTTAGTTCATATATCAGAAACTAAACCAAGTCACATGGGTCTTCACAAGCAAGAGGATCTTGCCTCTGGCCCCTCTCCTAAGCCTCCATTTTGGACCAGCAAGGTAGTTCCTGCTTAGCATTTTGGTCTGGCCACAAGCTTGCTGTTCAGCATTTCACATTTGTAGCACTCTGGTGAAGAACTCTGCCTCTGAACCAACTCTACCACTCATTAGCCAAGTGACCTTAAGTAGATAACTGGACTTCTTTGTGCCTTAATTTCCTCTTTGTAAAATGGGGATAAGAATAGTACCTACTGAGGCAGGTTAGTATAGGGAAAAGAGGGAAGACCTGGTAGACACGGCAGAGAACATGGTTGTGAGACCCTGCCCAGAAACCCCCTGCTGCTAAGAAAGCTGGAAAGACCCCACCTACACACTGGCCATGAGGTCCCATTTGGAAATCTTTCTGTGGTCAAGGGGAAGCCCCGGATCCTCCAAACAAAGGGCCTTCTCATTGGCCCCCTGAGAGCTAACAGATGGGGCAACCTATCAGAACAGCAAACAGCTGGGGACCCTCCCCAACATTAGGAAAGTGGAGGAGGAAAAGCTTTAAAAAGGCCTAACCTGGAGCCCCACGTGCGCAACTCATCCTGTAGCACACCTGCAGTCCATGTCTCGGGTTGTATACGTATCTCTTGTTTCTTAATAAATTCTTTACTGCCTTGCCTACCCTATGGCATGTCCTTAAATTCTTTTATGCGATATAAGCCAAGAACCGAGAAGCCCACAATCTAGAGCCTTCCACGAACATATTTGGTGAACCATGGCAGGAGACAAAGAGGCAAGTAACGCTCCCCAATCCTGCCAAAGACTGGTGAATCTAAGCTTTTTAATTAAGCCTGTCTGTTCCCTCTTTTGTTTTATTAGTGAAGCCCCCAAGATTCTCACCCTGGGCCATGCCAGAGGTTTGTTCCTTACTCAGCCCCCAGGAGGCCCTGAAGTTCCTTAATCAGGGGTTCTTAACAAGGGATCTGTGAGCTTGAATTGAAATTCAAAAAATCCTTATTCTTGTGGGGACGTGTTGGTGCAGGTGTGATATATTTATTAAATAATAAACAGTGTAGTGTGGACTTAGTAAGGAGTCCATAGTTTTCATCTGACTGGAACAAAAAAGGTTAAGAACCCCTGCTCTTAATCCATTACCTCTGGGGTCCCCAAGGCTGTTTGCCTGTAAGCCACAGATCAGTCTCTGCTTCTTAACGTGCTTCTTAATGTCTGGTTTAACTGCAAACTCAGTACCTGGCAGTGGTCTCTGCCATAATAGGCCAAAAGAAAGGTTTCAAGCCAGCCCCTCTTCTAGGGAAAAAATTTCTCCTTGGCAGCTTCAATCCGGAACCTAGGTCCAGACGTCCCCCAAGTCCTAGTTTGCCCCAGGGATGCCCAGGCACATGGTCTCTGTGATTTCCAGGACACCAGGAACCAGAGAGGCAACTCCAAATGTCCCCCAAGACTTAAGTAGCTTGGGTGCTTTGGTTTGGAGGCTAAAAGTTCAGTCAGGCTGGAATCTGGGATGCCGGGTTGGTTGACAGACTTTTTTTCCATTTCTCCATAGAACAATGGGCAGCTTCTCTAGCATTCCAGCAGACTCCCCATTGGGCTGTCCTCTCAGGAATTGGAACAACCTGCCTACTGATAGTCTAAGCAGAAGAGGCTAATCTTTTCCTGTCACACCACATGGTTGCAGTACAGCCAAGAGTGGGCTCTGCATGAGACCCTGAATTCCAGTTAAACCTGTGTAAGGGAAAAGGAGGGGACAGGCAGATCTGAGGGCCAGAGACCATGTGGTCACATGTCTCCTTAAAGGGATGAGGAAATGCATTATCAAGCTGGTTAATTTTAATAAACTCAGGGAAATTACTCAGAGGCAAAACCTTGAAACCCAGCTTTAGTTCAAGGAAAGCTAGTAGAGGCAATAAAAATACCCTCTGCTAGATCCTGACTCTAGGGAAGGACAGATCCTCCTAGGAATTCACTTTATTAGCTTGTTTGTCTTGGATATCTATAAGAAGTTGCAAAAAAAACCTTTCCCTGGGCCCATTCATTCCCTTTTAGAAACAGCCTTCTCCGTTTTCAACAATCGAGACCACACCACCAAGATGGAGAAGGTAAGGAGCAGCAGACGCAGGGCCCGGGACAGGCTCACCATTTAACTGCTGACATTAAAGGCATTGCCACCTCAGGGCCATCTAAATCCAGGCTCCACATCAGCAGGAACCTGCCTCTAAGCTGCCTCAACAACTGAACTGCTGGGGCCTTGCCCCAGGGGAGGACAGAAGGGGCCTGGAGCCACTTGATGTGGCAGGTAAGATCATGAGTTCCTTAATTAACATGGGAGCCACTTTACTAGGACCTAACCTGCTACTCCAGACCTCTCTAACCTCAGTTGTACCTAATAAGGGGAATGAATGGGGAATCAAGGTCTAGGTCATTTACTAAACCTCTCCCCTGTAGACTAAGGAACCTCCTCATATGCCATCAATTAAGATTTAAAAATTCCTGGAGAATGGCTTCCATCAGTTCTTTCCTCATGCTAAGTAAGTGTATAAAATTCTCTCTTCTGTTCTAATCTTTGCTTACTTTAACTTTGTCAGTCTACTTGTGCCTAGGAACCCGTAAATCAGATTTGGGGTTTGCCAGTTACAAATCGGATAAACGTGAAAGGTAACCTAAAAATGAGACTTTAATTCTCAATACTATCCTACAATTGAATATGATGTATAAAAGAAATCACAAGTGGAATTAGTTCAATTGCCAGAAAAGTGGGAAAACTTAACAATATCAATGTTACTAATAAAATTGTTTTAATTGCTTAGTTAATAAACAAAAGTGCCCAATTTGTTTTGAAGTAAAAACTTACTAGAAACTGTAAGAGTTACGATCGTTATATAGATGGCTTTATTATAAAACAGGAAAAGGATGATATCTGAAATTGCTATAACTGGGTAAATTTAGCCTAGACCTACTGTTGTGATGGTAATCTTAGACTAATTTACAGTCGTTTATGGTTACTTCAGGTCTACCCTCACCCTTGCATGTGCTTCCTGTAGTAATGGTAATTGTAAACTGAACTTACCTTTGATTATGGCTATTTTAAGACAAGCTTCTCCCCTAGACCTACTATTGTGATGATAATTCTAAACTGAGTTTGCCTTTGCTTATGGTTATTTTAGGACTGGCCTTACCCTTACTTGCTCACCTTTGTAATAGTAACCACTCTATTCTGCCCCATATGAATCCATGAAAACTTCTGTTCCCCATGGCTTAGGGAAAGGCAAATTTGACACACCCCTGCCTCCTATCCTTCCACTGGTGTTAATAGCCCTGCTTTCTCTCATGATTATCCAGGTGTGGATTCCAATTTGCCTACTCTAGTCAAGAGCCCAGAGGGACCCCACAAACTTTAAGGGGCTTGCTGCCTCATGGAATCCTCGGCCCTCAGGGATAGACATCTCCTCTTCCAGTCCAGCAGCTGCCAGAGTCCTGTTATCGCCAAGGACTGGAGAGTGAGGGACCTCCCACCTTGAACATCAAGAATTCTGAAAGCAGCAGGTCATGAGAAAAAAAAAAAAGAAAGTTTTCCTTGAGACTTCAATGACCTCAGTGAATATATACTGGAATTGGTATTGCTCATCCAAGGTCTGTCAAAGTTGAAATGGGAAATAAGCAGAGCTCTGAAGTAAAGGAAAATGTTGTAGATTGTATTTTAAAGCATTGGGAAAATTTTGGTTATAAGCCAATGACTAAAAAGAAGGAAATTCTTGTGTAAAACTGCATGGTCACAGTACAGATTAATTAGAAATAGCCCTCAAAGAGATCTTTTGAATATAATGTTATCTTACAGTTAAACTTATTTTGTATAAGAATGAAAATTATAAGTAACATTAGTGAGTTGTGTGTTTGTGTCTAACTCTATTTGTGTCTATTTGTTCAGTATATATTTTCATACATCGGGATGGTAATATCAAATTAACAAATGAAAAATTTTAAGGGCTCTATTCAAATTGTTAAAAAT
The DNA here is from genome assembly GCA_029593785.1 of Cabassous unicinctus. Taxonomy (NCBI): domain Eukaryota; kingdom Metazoa; phylum Chordata; class Mammalia; order Cingulata; family Chlamyphoridae; genus Cabassous; species Cabassous unicinctus. Next base: position 8,022 of record JAQZBX010017687.1, on the reverse strand, counting down.
TAAATAAGCACTTATACATGTGAATGAATATCCCTGGAGCCCAACTTAGGCTAAGTAAGATGGAAAGGTCATATAGAAATATGAATATAGAAACTATTGGGAGAGGAAAAAAGTTTTTCCTAAGCTATTTGACCTACCCAGCCCCTGGGGCCTTTTCTTTGCAAGAGCAATGAGGGAAGGGATAGGTGTGACAGATTAAAACTCTACCTTCTAGGCCAGGAACTTAAGAATCATAGCTTGTCCTGTAATTCACCAATTTAAACAGCCTTAAAATGAGAGTAATTAATAATCCAATTGCCAAATTTCAGCAAGTAAAGAAAAAGTCCTTGAAAGCTATGGGAAGTCTTTTCTCAATTATGATTAAAACAAATTAAATAATTATAATATATTCGAGAACCTGACAGTATGATTTTAAGCATAATTACCAGAGTGGTGTGAGTAGAACTTAAACACAATTGACAATATGACCTGCTCCCATAGAGACAACATGTACGGTATTGCAAACCTGGAGCTTAGATCTATTAACTGCAGTTCAAAAAGGAACTTGTGCATTGATTAGTATTAAGTGCTGTATCTATATACCTGATGAATATAATGGCTTCTATTCTAGATCATATGCAAAAGGATATTGAACATGTTAAAAGTCCTGGTAAACTTAATACATTTTCTCAGTCATTAATGAATGAGTCTATGAAATAAAGGAATGGCTCTCTTAAAGTACTGTCTTTATTTTGCTTGCCATATGCTTGTCTTCTTGTTGCCTATACTGTCTTTGTGAGTTTATGTCTAGGACAGTGCCTCTCTTCATACCTCTCCTAGCTGTCCTAGGTATAACCACTCCCATGGGAACTGGGGTTGGCAATTTATACCAAACCCAGCAGGTCTACCACAATCTCTCCCTAGAGTTAACCAACAGCTTAAAAGAACTCAAGGAAGATTGCAGATTCCCATCACTGTTGGGAGGATGCAGCCTCTGAAGGCACCTTGCCTTTCTCACTCTCATGGTCTAGTATGTCATGGCTGGCCCTCTTTTTGGGCCTGCTTACCACCATTTTCTTTATCCTTTTAGTAGGACCATGCATCTTAAATTCTAACTAAGTTTATTTCTTCCAGAATCAATGCCTTGCAGAACAAGATATTCGTCATGAAAGGATTTCATCCTGCTCCAACTATGGTGCCAGATTCATCTTCCTTCAACCTCAATAGAATAGCCAGAGAGTTTTACACTCTGTCAGGCAGGGCCTACTCCCCCTAACCAGTAGGAAGCAACTACAGAAGAATGACCATCACCTTTCAGCTCCCCCTTAAGAATAAGGGTGTAAACTCTCTGAGGGGGGAGTTGAGGCAGTTTAGTATAGGAAAAGAGGGGAGACTCAGCAGACCCGGCAGAGAACATGGCCATGAGCTCCACCCCCACCCCCCAGAAACCACCTGCTACTAAGAAAGCCGGAAAGACCCCACCTAGACCCTGGCCACAAGGTCCCATTTAGAAATCTTTCCATGTTCAAGGGGAAGCACCAGATACCTCCAAACAAATGGTCTTCTCACTGGGCCCCTGAGAGCTAATAGGTGGGTAAACAATCAGAACAGCAAACAGCTGGGGACCCTCCCCAACATTAGGAGAGGGAAGGAGGAAAGGCTTTAAAAAGGCCTAACTTGGGGCCCCACATGCACAACTCACCCTGTAACATGCCGACAATCCATATCTCAGGTTGCGTACTTATCTCTTTTCTTGTTTCTTAATAAACTCTTTACCCCCTTGCCTACCCTATGGCATATCCTTAAATTCTTTTATGCAACATAGCCAAGAACCTAGAAGCCCAGAACCCAGAGCATTCTACTAACACCTACCTCAGAGTTTTAACTTAGTAAACGTTAGTAGTTATAGAGCATTTACTCTGCACCAACCACTATTTTAAGGACTTCTGTATATAGTAATGCATATGTCTTTCATTGGCTAACCTTCATCTAGGCTTGGTAATCTTGGCTGTACAAAAGGACTAGTTATGGTGTGGAGATAGCATAGTGTTGTCAAGTGGTTAAAAGCATAGACTTTGGAGTAGAAAAACATGAATTCAAAAGCCAGATCTGTCATTTATTAGCTTTGTGCAAATTACTTAACCTAAGTTTCAGTTTCCTCTGCTTTAAAATGGAGATAATTGTGGTAGATTGAATTGTATATCCCAGATTGGACATATTTTTTTATCTTGGTCCACATTCTGGTGGGTATAAATATTTATCCATTATAAAGAAGATGTCTTCAAGATGTTACTTCAGTTAAGGGGGGCTCCACTGAAACAGGTTGGACTTTAATCTGGATTACTGGAGTCCTTTATAGGCAGAATGAAAGTCAGACAGACAGAAAAGCCAAGGACCAAGGATTACTGACAGCCAGCCCCAGAATGCCACAGTCTTCGGAAAGAAAGCATCACTTTGTTGACGTTTCGATTTTGTACTTCTCCTAGCCTCAAATCTGTGAACCAAAAAATTCCCATTCTTTAGGCCAACCCATTGTATGGTATTTGTTTTAGCAAGAGGGACACCAAAACAATAATAATACCTTTCTTCTGTGATGTTGTGAAGATAATAAGAGGGTGTGTGTAAAATAGTCACACAGTCTAAAAGAGCTGAAGAAATGGTAGTTATATTATTATTATGGGAAAGAAAGGAAAAATTGCCATTGTTGAGAGTAGTATTCAAGGATAGATGCAGCTGTTCCACAGACCCAGGGGCCCTGATTCTATTCCTGTCCCCAGTCTGGAATCTTGTCCACTTCCTTGGCTTCCTCTTGTTACCGATCATAGCAGGGGTTCTCTGCCTGGTGCTCTCAAATGACCAATTCCTGAGACACTGGGGTTTCAAAGGGAGAAAGAGTTTATTGCTAAGGGGGAAGCAAGGAGATCAGGTAGCCTAGGGGCCTAAAATCTGTCTTCCAGAGTCTAAGAAGTTTAGGGTTTTTATGAATTCAAACAAGGGGAGGTGGAGTTGTTGCCATTACAATAACAAGTAAAAACAACTACAATTTATAAAATGTAAAGAGTGGAGCTAAGCTAAAATAACCATTACAACAAGTATAAACACTGTTGTCAGGGGTTACAATCACCATGCCCTGCCACTGCAAGCTCCTCTTCAAAAAATGTTGAGCCCTCCTGGACCTGCAGCTCAAAAGACCATTGAGGGGGGCAGATGTGGCTGAAATGATTAGGCATCCATCTCCCATATGGAGGGAACTGGATTCGATACCCAGGACCTCCCAGTAAAATAAAGAAAAATATAAAAGGTGCACGGCCCGCCAGGCCCCGCACACTGGTGCGCCATCAGGCCCCATGAGCAGGCAAGCCCCCAGGCCCCGCACGTGGGTGTGCCCAGCCCTGCCGAGCCATGCAGCAAGATGATGACATAACAGGAGAGCCACACAAGGGAGAGCCAAGACGAGATGCGCCAAAAAAACAGGAACTGAGGTGGTGCAGGTGGCAGAACACCTCTCTCTCACATCAGAGGTCCCCAGGATCGAATCCTGGTAAAGACAGGAGAAGGATGAGAAGAGAGGGCAGGAAACAGACACAGAGAACTGCCCAGCGAATGGACACAAAACAGCAAAAACGGGGAGGGGGGAGGGGGGTGTTAAAAAATGGATAAAAGTAAATAAATAAATACATCTTAAAAAAAAAAAAAGACCATTGAATTCAGGCCCCATTTCTGCCAGTTTAATAATACAAAACTACTGGCCTATTTTTGGTAGATACTGGTAGCAGCCAAATCATGGGAAGTGGGGTGAAAATTAACATTCCTCAACAACCTCATAACTAGTATATAATTAAACCAAGTCTTAGACCAATTTCTGCCACATATACAGACATTTATAGAACAAAAACTTATTAGCAAGCAGAGACAAGAAGTTACATACCTCTTCTGTGCATTTGATGAAGTCCCAGGTCTCTGTCCTTTAGGGTGAGCAATCATGAATTTACATGAAAGGTTCACTAGAGGCAGATGAACAATATTCCAAAGCCAAGATTCCATCACCCTTATAGTAGGTATCAGGCAACTGAAAGTCCTCCAACCCAACCACCATTCCCAATGCTCCAGATTAAAGTTCTCACTAGCTTCTTATAACTTGTTTATACAAGGGAAGGGGGATTGCCTCTAAAATATTTTAGCCAGTCCACCTGTCTTAAGAATCCCTCAATCTATCGATGAGAGCCTATTTGCAACATTCATTATGATTAACAAGTCACTAATTTCAGCACTGAAATTCATTTTTTACATTCATTATACTGAATCTTTGGTATAAATCAAAAAACATGACAGATGTATTTGCAATAACTAACCTCCATAGGCGATCTCCCTGATTAAACCAGTGGTGGCCATCCTGGAGTATGAATTTCTATATAGGGTAACTGACTGCACCTTGAGTGTAACAACCTAATTCATACATAATATCATCCTATCACTGTTGAAGAGTTTTAAAGTAAATGCAGACATCATCATGATATTATTTACAGAGGATATGCAATAGGTGAGGCACTTTTTCCCTCCCCCAAAATATGAGAATTATTATCCTTTTTTTTTTTAACAGATGTAGAAAATGAAGTTCCGAGAAGTGATGTCACTTGCCACAGGTCCAAAAGCAAGGAAAGGTACTGTCAAGATTTGGATGTAAGTCCAGACCATTTCCACCCTACTAGGATGACCATAAATTCTAATTTTCTTCAGTCTTTATTTACACCACTGTCCTGGTATACTATCTGATTAGTGTCCCCTTACATTCTCAGAAAGGTCCCAATTTGAGTAATGAGTTATATGAACACGTGTTGAAGCAAGATGGCAGGCAATCTCTGCCTGGTTTCTCCTTTCTTCTTCCTCTTAAGGCTCCATGCGCTCAGCTTCTTCTGATCTCAGCTGTAGGCTGGCACAGGGCTCATTTTCTCAGGGCTTCCTATATCAGTCTGGCATAGGGCTCTTTTCTTTCTGGGCTTTCTCAGCACTGCAAACTATCAGGTGAATGGCTTATCTGTCTTCCCAGGGCCGCAGGATCAAAGTTGTCTCCTCTGCGTCTATAGTGCGCTCTCTCTTCCCGTATCTTCTTCTCTGTGTGTCTTCTGGAGTGAGTGTCCATTTATATCTGCCCACCACGGGGGTGGGCACTTAAACCTGAGTCATGCCCTACTGATGTGGTTGAATCAAGGCCCTAGTCTTTTGTCAAGTAAACTTAAAACCTTTGAATTTAATACAGCCAAAGGTTATCACACCCAGAGGAACAGACCAGTTTACAAACATAATCTCTCTTTTGAGGATTCATAAATAATCTCAAACTGCCACACAATGTATTCTACATTGTCTCCAGAGTCCAAGGACCTCCATCCCCTGACTATGTCAGACTCTATCAGATGTATGACCTCACCATAGCATATGTTCCTAGCTTGACTTCTTCTTGCCCAACCACACTATTTTGAATAAAAGGGAGGCAAAAAAAAAAAAAAATGTATAATTAGATGGCACACATTCAGGGAAAAAAAATTCCTGCTAATGGAAAATAAAATTCTTCTCCTTTGCTAAGAAAGATGTAATAATTAGCCACCAAGGAATCAGACAGATTAATCTATTATAAAATGCAGTGAAAAGAAAGGAAGAAGAACATGACCAATATTGAAATTAAGTTATGTTTTCAATCATGTTTGCCCAAGAATATTCATACTGGCTAAATTTCTGATCACTCTCCATTTACACTTGCCCTGGGAACTGTTTTGCCTCCCACTCCCAGTTTTATTTTTTTAGAGCTATTCTAGGTTTACAGGAAAATGCAGAAAATACGGAGAGTTCCTATATACCTCATCCCACATATATAGCCTAATTGTAAAGCACTCCTTTAGGATACATTGAAAATTTATTGAGGGAGTATTCTGTTTTCAGGTAAAACCAAAATCTTTTATCACTGCCATGACCTTTTCCTGAAATGATAAAGGCATGTGTCTGTGGGTATGTGGGGTTGAAAAGTGCTGGCCCTTTTTCATCTGAGAGTGTACCAAGGCAAACACACTGCCATATACCAAGTACTACTGTGCTATTGTGTGAGGCAAAGGCAGCCTCTGTCATCCATGGTCTCATGACTGCCTTAGCTGTACTTCAGCCAATCACTGGCCATTCTTTCATTGTTTTTTATGGCCCTCTCTCTGGTGTTTTCTATTCTTTGGAGTTTCTGCACCAAAGTTAAGCCATAGCCATTCACATTCTCTTCCCACCTCTGACATTGCCTGAGCTCTTGCCAACAGTGGACTCTCAACTGGCAGCAATGACAAAAAAAGAACATTTGACCAAGGCCAGCTAGACATCCTGGAATTTTCTGATTAAAGTTAGGCCCTTGCATTGTGCCTTACATTTGGTTAGAGCCAATCTCTTTAAGTTCTAGAAGGTTGCTTTTTTGTTTTTTGTTTGTCTGTTTGTTTTTTGCATATGTGAAGTGGGGGTGGGAGTGGGCAGGGAGGACAGCTACAAAATAGAACTGGTTATCAGGTATCACTGTCTGGGAGGGGAAAGAAAATGTGTCTTTTGAGTAGAGAACACTAAAAATGGATAGAATACTTTTCGCGTGGAATTTACACCTATTTGATTATAAATCACACAACTCCATAAGAAACATCCTTTCTAAGGACTGAAAAGTATAAGAAATTTTCTAGTAAAATTGTTTCTTACTGATTTATTATTCACCTCAAGGGATCGAAACTCACCACAGCAATTCCTTTAGAAAAGTACCAAGAATTATGCAAGGAGACTATTTTAGGACAGACTCCTCTTGTAAATAGTTGTGAAAATACACCTTTTAGTTGTTTGCCAATCAATACTCAGCATATAGCAAGCATTTAATAAATATTTATTGATAGAAGGAATAAGATTCCTGAAACAGAGATATGGGTAATTTACCAGTGATGTCATCTTTAAAAGCTTCAGCACTGCAGATTAGTAGGTTATGGAAACCATGCCAGAATACGTAATAAAGTGTGCCTCGACTCTTACCTGCATCTTGAAAATACCTAGTCATCATTAGTATGTGTTGTGAGCAGAATGGGGGTCATGGGCATGTTCTGAGCTAGGGGGACAGGAGAGATGTCTATCACATATTAAAAAAAAGAAACATCCTTTCTTTCCTATTCTAATAAATGATCACCACCTCTTATCTTAGTTTGTCAGGGCTCCTATGACAAATACCACACAAATGGGTTGGCTTGAGCAACAGGAATTTATTGTATTGGAGGCTAGAATTCCAACATGGAAGTATTGGCAGAGATTACTTTCTCCCACAGTCTGTAGCATTCTGGCAATTCTTCACACGGCAATCTCTCCCTGAGTCTGCTCCTCTGGTTTCTATTGTCTTCTGGCTTCTAATGGACTGTGTCTGAATTTCCTTTGCTTTTAAGGACTTCAGTCATGTGATTAAGGCCCACCCAGATTCAGTTTGGTCTCATCAAAACCGGATTTTCAAAGATCCTATTCACAAATGGGTTCACACCCACAAGACTTGGGGTTAAAACTTGAATATGTCTTTTGTGGGGGGCATGATTCAATCCCCGACACTTCTTGTTAGAATTGTAAGAAAACATGTGCTAGTTTTAATGAGTGCTAACAACATTCTGGGTGCTTTTTGCGTGTTATAGTTTATTTGCATCCTCATAGCAATTCTATGAGGTAAATACTATTACTATTGTCATTTTCATTTTCCAGATGAGGAAAGTGAGGAACTAGAAGGCTCCTCAGCCTCCCAACCATTGAGTGGCAGAACCAGCCTTCAAACCCATACAGTCCAGCCCAAGCAGCAACATTTGACCAGTCAAAACCCGGCCTCACAAACAATACTCTAAGTTAGCACATTTCCTGTGCCTTATTGACTGAAACAAAATCTGCAATTTACTTAAATCAGGGGTTCTTAACCTTTTTTGTTTCACGGACCCCTTTGCCAGTCAGGTGAAAATCACAGACCCCTTACTAAGTCCACACTACACTGTGTTTTTTGTTTTTTTTTTTTAA